>JBBPUD010000198.1:0-40229 GCA_038094475.1 Phylloporus aff. rhodophaeus | reverse complement strand
ATCTCTTTCAGATCTACTATCCCGAAACTATTCCTCTTCCACGCTCAGACTCCACTCCAACCTCCCCGACCACTTCCATCTCGTCCAATTCCATTGACGAGCCGCCGATCAGAATGGCAGACGACGACTTCTTCGAGGACGTCCCCGCCGGTCCCTCTACCTCCAACTCCGATCCCCCGCCTGACTTGCAGGCAATCATCGCCCGTGCCGTTGCCGCCGCCATGCGCGAATACAAGGCGGAACAGCAACCGAAACAGGAGGACCCGATGGTCCCCGACATTATCAACCCTGTACGAGTACCCAAACCAAACGGAAAAGAGGAAGCCCCTCTTACCAAATCTTACATCACCAAACCCGACGACTTCACAGGGGACAAAAAGGAGTTCTTCAACTGGTGGCGACAAGTCTGCCTCTACCTCGGGGGCTTTAATCGGATGCCCGGTGGATCTGAAAAAATTGCAATCGTCTTGGGCCTAATGAGAAAAGGAGCGGCCAAGAGATTCGCCGATAACGTCATCGAAGAGCACGGCGAAAACCTGTCCACATACGGGTTCAATCAATTTAAGAAAGACCTCGCCAGCACATTTGCGCCGGCCTCTGACAAACGAGAAGCCGAACAAGAACTAATGAACATGAGGCAAAACAACAAAGAACCAATCGAAGAATTTATCCTTCGATTCCATCAGACCACAATCCGCGCACGAATGAACGTGCAAGACAACACGGCCATTTTGGTCAACCTATTAAGGAACGCGGTCAAATCTGAGATCGTCGAATTTGTCGAACGATCTCAGATCAATCTGGTGGATGAAGGGACGATGGACGATTGGACTAAGGCCTTGATTAGGGCAGAAAGGCTTCTGGAGGAACAGGCGACAAGGAAGAAGGCCGCTGGGCACAACATCCAACGGGACGTCTTGCAGAGCCAGAGAGCTCTCCCGCAGACTCCTAAGTACGTATCACCGAACTACAAGGGGAAGAACCCCATCTATAACTTCCGTCGACCAGTGCCTGAGAGCACTCCCGGTCCGACGGCTCCGAAATCAGAACAGCCCAGTCTGTATACGCCAGGAACGTTTGGGGGACAAGGTGTCCCAATGGACTTATCGCGGGCGCAAGCCCAAGGACTTTGTAGGAGATGTGGGAAGCCATGGCCATGCGCTGAGCACATGCGCCCACGTCGCCCAGTGCGACAAATGGTCTTCCGTAACCGTACAATTACATACACGGACAATGATGATCTAGCTGCCCAGATCAATGAGATCGAGAAGGGTTTTCCGGAAGAAGAGCAGAAATGAGATCGACTAGCTCTTCTAATAGTACCGTATTTACCAATGCAAATAAATATTCTGTTTTGCCGGTTGACGAGTACGAGATCTCAAAGTTACAATTCAAAAGGCTTGGACCTGAGTCACGAAAGCCAACAAAAGGAAGCGAGCACAGCGCCGGATACGACATATACAGCGCTGAAGAAACTGAGATCCTTCCCTGGAAGCGAAAGTTAATTAGTACACAAATAGCTTTCGCCATCCCAAAAGGAGCTTATGGCCGAATAGCTCCTAGATCAGGTCTAGCCACAAAAGGAATTGATGTCGGAGCAGGAGTCATTGATGCCGACTACCGAGGAGAAGTAAAAGTTCTCCTGATAAATCATTCAGACGTAAGATTCGAGATTAAGAAAGGGGATCGAGTTGCACAGATGATCTTGGAAAAAATCGGACTCGATAAACTAAATGAAGAAGAAAACCTCGATGAAACAAAAAGAGGAAGCAAAGGATTTGGTTCAACTGGAACAGGCGAACCAAAAATCACGATCTTGAAAAGGAAGAAGAAGAAACTCGACGAGTCCCAAGAGAAAGGGATCCTTCCACAGAAAGGGATGGAGAACCGATCGACAAGTTCGGTCGGTGAGTCGAAAGGGGAAGACGCCAAGAGCGCGCCCCTGGAGATCCTACCCAAGAAAGTGGTGGATAATCGAGCCAGAAAATCAAGATCGTGGAAAAACACGATCGATCCATGGACATCACAATGGATCAAACAAGTCGTCAATAGTCAAAGTGAAGCCACGGCGCTAAAACACCTCAGATCCTTTGTACACGACAAACGAGAGCAAGAAGTCACCCCACAACTAATAAGACAAATTAAGGGGTTAGATAACATCGAAGCACAATTTGCTCTCCGGGAGCTACAACAAAAACCCAAATATGTACAGAGAAAGAGATCGGACAATGCATTTGAGGTCAAAGTACAAATCTTCACACCGTCGGGGGAAACAAAAGAGGAAATAGCATTATTAGACTCTGGATGCACCGGTACTACAGTTGATCCTAGATTAGTACACGAACTTGGATTAGCAACGCACAAATTACCGAGACCAATACCAGTCTACAATGCAGATGGAACAATTAACCAAGGAGGTTCCATCAGAGAATTTGTTACCCTCGAAATGACGATCGATGAACATCGGGAACAAATTGCAATGGCAATCACCAATCTGTCCACACATCGCATCTTTCTCGGACACGATTGGCTACAAAAACACAACCCGATCATTGATTGGAAAAATCAAACAATGAAATTTACGTGTGAAGATCACGTACCAGCGCTCCTCGACGATGACGACGATGACGATGAAGAACATCTTGGGGAAAGATTATTCCAAATGAATCATGAATATATCAACAACTTGTCAACGGAGCTAGCAATCCAAGCGGGGCTCGATAAACAAGCAAAGAGCTTCGAAGACATCGTTCCCGACAAGTATCATGAGTATAAAGACATATTCATGAAAGAAACATTTGATGAACTTCCCCCAAGAAGACCATGGGATCACGCAATTGAACTACTTCCAGGAGATCACAAAATCGACTGCAAAACGTACAATCTTACAGTCGTGGAACAAAAAGAACTCGATGATTTCCTAGAAGAAAATTTGAAAACCGGACGAATCCGTCCTTCCAAATCACCATTCGCCTCTGCCTTCTTCTTCGTCAAAAAGAAGGATGGCAAACTCCGACCAGTACAAGACTACCGACGACTAAATGACATCACGGTCAAAAATCGGTATCCACTGCCCCTGATCAATGAATTGATCGACAAGCTAAAAGAAGCCAAATATTACACAAAGCTTGACGTTCGATGGGGATACAACAACATTCGCATGAAAGAAGGAGATGAATGGAAGGCAGCATTCCGGACAAATCGCGGACTATTCGAACCCTTAGTGATGTTCTTCGGACTCACAAATTCCCCAGCTACATTCCAGACAATGATGAACCATCTATTCCGAGATCTCATAAATCGTGGAAAAGTCATAGTATACATGGATGACATAATGATTTTTACTAAAACGATCGATGAGCACACGATTGTGGTAAAAGAAGTACTCCAAATACTCCGCGAAAATAAATTATCGCTGAAACATACCAAATGTGACTTTGAAGCAACCACCACGGAATACCTAGGACTCATCGTATCTGAGGGAGAAATAAAGATGGATAACAACAAGGTCAAAGGTGTCTTGGATTGGCCTGTACCAACTACGAAGAAACAACTACGCGGATTCCTCGGCTTTATGAACTTTTATCGCCACTTCATCAAAGATTTTGCCAAAACCGCTCGACCCCTTAATGCATTAACATCAGACAAAAGGGAATTCGAATGGTCATCAGACTGTCAAACGGCATTTGATGAATTAAAAACAAAAATTACATCCGCCCCTACTCTTCGAATGGCACAGGACAATGGAACGTTCCGCATCGAAACAGATGGATCTGGAATCGGCCTTGGCGCCGTTCTAACTCAATATCAAGATGAACTGTGGCGCCCTATCGCGTTCATCTCCAGATCTCTTACGGATGCCGAGCGAAACTACCACGCCGCTGACCTTGAACTTGCGGCCATCATCTTCGCCATCAAAGAATGGCGTCATTACCTCCTCGACGCGGCCGAACCCTTCGAGATTCTGACCGATCACCAAAACCTCACCTACTTTACCAAACCTCAGGACCTCTCACGCCGACAAGCCAGATGGAAACAACTACTCCAAGAATTCCACTACACCATCTCATACCGACCTGGCAAATCCAATCCAGCGGACGGTCTATCCCGGAGGTCCGACTTTGAAAGGGGGGTAGATTCTATCGACAATCAAAAGGAGATTGTCATAAATCCCACAATCATCAGAACAATTGACGCCGAGATAAAAGAAAAACAACAAAAAAAGGAAAAATTTGTGGAAAAAGGACTAAAAATGAAGGATACGGCATGGGAGGAAAGGGATGGACTGGTTTTTTGGAAAACATTATTATATGTACCAGACGATCTAGAACTGAGGGGGAAAATTATTCAGGAAAATCACGATCACCCGCTCGCAGGACACCCAGGCAATCAGCGCACGCACGACTTGATTAAAACACGGTACTACTGGCCGACAATGAAACGTGACATCCAATGCTACATAAGAGGATGCGACAAATGCCAGAGAACCAAAGTGGACACAAAAGGAAAGAAAACTCCTTTAAATCCACATGCAGCGCCACAATCGCCCTGGGAGGTCATATCGGTAGATCTGATCGGACCACTTCCCGAATCAAATGGAAAAGATGGAATCATGGTGGTAGTAGATCGCTTCTCAAAAATGATCAGACTATTCCCGATCTCGATGAACATTACCACTTTGGGAGTAGCGAAGATCTTCAGAGATGAAATCTTCAAACTACACGGACTACCCCAGAAAGTGATCTCAGATCGAGGACCACAATTCGTATCATCATTTATGAAGGAGCTATACAACCAATTACAAATCGAAGGGAATCCCTCCACCGCATATCATCCGGAGACAGATGGGCAAACCGAGCGGAAAAATGCATGGGTAGAACAGTACTTGAGGACGTACATTAATCACAGACAAACCGATTGGGTAGAATGGCTAGCCGTAGCAGAATTTGCGCACAACCAGAATACTACCAGCGCAACCTCGTATTCCCCATTTATCCTCAATTACGGCCAACAACCCCGTGCCGGCAACTCCCATAAACAATCTCCGCGAAACCCCGCAGCAGGAGAATTCGTAGAAGAATTAAAAACCACACGAAAAATCGCCAATGCCGCTTTAAAAATGACCGCTTACGATATGAAACGTTTTCATGATCGAAAAGTTAGACCCCCAACACAGTACCAACCCGGGGATCTAGTCCTTCTCGAAGCGACCAACATCCGCACCGAGCAACCATCCCGAAAGCTCGACGATAAGCGATATGGTCCCTTTAAAGTCGTTAAAAAAGAAGGACTCGCGTCATATAGGCTAAAACTAGACAAATCTTGGCGAAAAATCCACCCAGTCTTCCACGAATGTCTTCTACATCCTTATCACACTTCCGAATTCCCTTCACAACAACAAAAACCACCACCGCCTCCTGAACTCGTTAAGGGCGAACAAGAACATGAAATTGAAGAAATTGTCGATGCGAAACGGCACGGACAAACAATTCATTATCTGGTGAAATGGAAAGGATTCCCACGCAAGGAAAATGAGTGGATTCCCGTAAAAGAACTTGGAAACGCACAAGTTGCCATCCGCGACTTCCATAAAAAGAATCCTTCCGCTCCCAGATTAGTCCTCAAAATACGACAATGTTCTCTTGACCCCCAATGTTCTTGCCCTACCTGTTTAGGCATCCCTCTCCCCACTCCATCCCCGATGTTCTCTGATCCCGATTTTCTTAAATTTCGAAAAAGATTTCAACGATTTCCAGATTCTGCTTTTGATATTCCCTGATTGATTCGGAGCTTCAATCCTGGAAGGGGGGTAAATATCAGGACTTTTCTATATTTAGTAATTGGATCATTCGGAACGAACAGACATACGCGATACGCATTGATACGGCGTGTAGCACAGCTTCGAAAGGTATATAAGAGTAGCACTGTTTGTATCATTTCTCTAGTTTGGAATTCTCATTCACTTCGTCTCCTCTCATTTTGAGTGTGAGCTTGAGGGTTCCTGACATAGTCAACAAGGAATCGAGAAGACACCATCCGATCATATACCCGTCGGATGCAGGATCTCGGTTGAGAGCAAATCCATAGGACCCGTGCACGCACATACACCCCTTCGAGGGCCACCGACGCATCAGGTCAGTCGACGAAATTCTAGAGCGGTTCAATATAACCCTTCAACTTCATGTCTGGGACACGTGACAACATGGATCTACAATAGTATAAATTAATTAATAAGTACATATCCATCCACTCACGCCAGTCACAGATTTCATTTGAATCTTGGCCTCGTTTCATACTGTGTAAATCAGCAAAGCATCATATAAATGACTTGATTGCTTACGCATAGGATATAACTGCGGACATTCATGCAAATGCATATATTACACCATACGGTACGAGGTATTTCCGACCAGGGTGACATGGACAAGGGTCATTCCTGTGGACGACACCATTGCCGCTCGAGCTAAAGTCATTGTCGTGTAGTTGCGCCATGATCGTCACGGTACGCAAGGGTAGGGCATAGTGGACACGATGAGATCAAGGCAGTCGTGCTATCACGATTGACACACCATCGTCTGTCCACATGCGACCGGTGTGCAAACAGGAGGTGGATGGTGTTCGAGAGGTGGGGCAAATGAGTGAGGTAGCGGTTTGTTGTGGATTGTTTGTTCATATGACTCAGCGAGAAGGTTGGCGCCCATTAAGTACTCCGTTCCCTCCTTTCTCGCAACGCCCGAACCCGGATTCTCCTGCTATCTACATCCACTCCTCGGGTAGTACTGGGTTCCCGAAAGCCATTCCTCACATCTACAGAATGCAAATCCAATGGTTTGCGCGGCGTGCGTTTCCAAATTCTATTTGGTTACGCACTTGTTGATTATTATACCCACAAGCGACAACTTGATCGAGTGCCTCCGAAGGGTACCATCCAACTCGCTCTCGTCTGGTGATGGATGACATCAGTGAATGTGAACGGAAGGAATGTTCGTGCCGAAGAGATATGGCGTCGGCTTACACTGACAGTCCCGTCTTTCCTAGAGCAAATCCCCACCACAGATGGAGCAATCGCGGTCCTCACGAAGCTACGTTCCGTCGTACGTGTAATCCAACTTGGCTTGCTTCGTCTTTCCTCACCATGCTCAGGCGTTTGGTGGTGGCCCTCTCCCGGTCAAGGTTGGCGATGCGCTGTGGGCTGCTGGGGTACCACTCGTCAGCGGTTATGGTGGGACAGTATTCGGGATTCACTCTGCAGCGCCCCACAAGGACACGGTGGTTTGGCGTAGATGAAATTCGCAGACGAACCCAAACTCAGGTTCCCCAAGACGACGAAAATACATACGATCTCGGTATTCTTGTATTCGCAATGTGCTAACAAGTGGTTCAGACCAACGACAATCAGTACATGGCAGTGGAGAATTCGTCTGGTGTTCGTGGATATTCCACTTCGGACGTATTCGTCAAACATCCAACTAAGGACCTATGGAGAATGTAAGTTTCTTACCTGGTCTAGATCTGAAGTCGGACTTATGTGTGTCATTACCGCATTCCAGTGTTGGAAGGGCCAGTGATGTCATCATTCTCGCATCTGGAGAGAAAGCAGTCCCTGCTCCAATGGAAATCGTTATCGGATCCTCTCAATTCGTGCAAGGTGTTGTTATGTTTGGACGTGAACGAAACCAAGTTGGTGTTCTCATCGAGCCTAGCTCTTCGTATGCGATCGACATGAGCGACGCTGTGGCCGAGTTTAGAAATCAAATTTGGTATGTTATCTCCTTACTGCTTCTACGCTCATTGACTAAAATGAACAACGCCCACGACTGAAGAGGCCAACAAGCCATCTCCGGTGTTCACTTGTATTTTTAAGGAAATGATTCTCATCACGAGCATCGACAAGCCTATGAACCGTGTCCCAAAGGGTACTGTTTTATGCAAATCGACACCCAAAAATTACCGACACAGAGATCAATGCACTGTAAGTTACTTCGTTATACCTGTGCTGCCGTAGGTCTAAAGTTTGTGCTAGCACGGTGGCGGACCAGCAGCATAGACGAGTGAAGAACTTGAGAAATGGCTGCTGAAGCCGATCTATTCACCCAAGGCTTTAATAGGTAGGCTTCAAACATTTAGTAAATTCGGGGATATCGCTCACATTGTATTTGCGCAGTTTGAGTGCCACTTCTCTTCCTAACCGGATATTAGGTACCAGCCTTACCTCTCCGAACATTATCGTTGAAAAATCGGCAATCAAACTTCTCCAGTGCATATCGCCGCTCCAATCAAGGGTGATGGGGCTGGGGACGCACAAGATTTTGTCGAGCAGCATGAGCATGGGCTCGATACCATCGACAAGTACTCCGTTCGCTTAGACGGACCGGTTGACAGTATATTACCGAGCACCCCATTGATCGAGCCTTCTGTTGTCCTACTTACTGGAACTACCGGGTTCTTGGACCATTTTCACTTTTGGACTCCTCAAGATCTCTGGGGTTCAGCGTGTCTTCGCGTTCAATCGTCCTTTATCTAAAGAGTCGATCGGGCCAACGGGACTCCCGACCGACCTATTGAGCTCGGATAAGCTCGTGTATGTCGAAGCTGATGCATCTGCAGAGAAGTGTGTTCTGACCCCGTCTCAGTATGAGGAAGTTTGACTGTTGCCCTCTGTGAAAGACAAGTCCAAAAATCGGTCACTTTGATTATATACAACGCATGGCGTCTCGGGTTCAATCTAGCGATATCTTCTTTTGAGGACAGTATTCGGGCCACATGCCTTGTTGACCTTGCAATCGAGTTGCCACATAAGTAAAACCCTCATTTCCTGTTTACCTCTTCGATCACATCCTCTCAGTCCTGGGATGTCTCAGGGTCCATTGCCAGGGGAAATTCAACTCGACCTCTCTGTTGCTTTCGGACGGGTTATGGCGAGGGCAAATACACCACTGAACAGGTGAGTCCCCGTTCAATCACGCTGAGAGCCGGTATTCACCTGCGTTGATATGAAGAGTGGGGTACATGCTACCGCCTTGCACCTCGGGCAAATCGTTGGTGGACACGGTGAACCTCGGTCCACGACAAAGTTAGGTGCACTCCCGGACTTTGCTGGTGTAAGTGACTTGATTCTTCATACAGTGTGCTCACGATCATGTATCTTCAAAGGTTGTGTCTTGGTTGCGATTGGAAAAAGTGGTGTCTGGAATTCTGGAGATCGCATTCGCCAAGAGGCCGTCGCCCGCGCTCAACGTGTTCAGCCCCTCGCAGTGCACCCTGGGCAGAGATCATTGTGTTCGTGCGGCGTTGGGTCATCAAGCGAAAGGCGCTTGCCGATGACGCCTTCCCAATCGTTCCCTTTGCTAAGTGGTTTGCCCTGCTGGAGAAGAGGGTCCAAGACGGTGCCGCGGGCGACGTGGCCAGGATTGTGCGTGGATTTGAATATGTACCTGGAGGATCGATTGCTGACGTGCCCGAGTGTTTGATGCAGCCCGCGATCAAGTTGCTGGAGTTCTTCCGTGTGATGTTGCCGATAGACCAAGCTAACAGAGCACCCGATGCCGGTACCAGAAGAGTGGTTGGGATAGCAAACTTGAGTACGAATAAGATACAGCAAATTAGTCCAGCCATGGCGAACTTGCAGGCGATTGGAGAGGCTGAGGCGAACGCTTGGGTGGGTTACTGCATATCGAAGGGTTCTTTGAAGGTGACCGACAAGGCTGATAAGTTGAAGGCTTTGCGCTTGGTCCCTGTGAAGTTTCAAATGGTGAAAATCAATGTAGTATTATCTTGTCCCGTGTTCCTAGGACGAGTGGGTCAAACTGAGCAAATGTAAAGGCTTCGCGCTAGATATTACACCGTTGCAGGCTTCAATATTACCCACGAATATTCATGGTCTAGTAAGTGTCCTGACAAAGCCATGATTACTTATTCTTGGTTCACTGTCCATAAGGGAAAAGTTGCTCGCAACTCGGGTCCCCCAACGTCTCGTAGAATGTGACCAGGTTGGCCTTGATCGCAGTTTCGAGTTCGGAAGTAGGATTAGGGTACAGCTGAGCGGTCAGGTTGACCTGATGCTGATATGCATAGCACGTCTAGAAACAAACTCAGTGCGTGTAGTGGCAAGCACGAAATCGACGCACGCTCCCATTATCCTCTGGGTTCAGCACAAAGTTACCAACGCCCACATTGTATCCCGGCTTCACGCGGACCAAGTTGAATATCTTGTCAAACATGACGCTGACCTCGTTAAAGTCGTACGGTGCCTCGCGACGATAGAATCCCTTGGGATATCTGTGGTTCTCAAAGAAACTGCGTGCATCGTCTATCGTGACATTGAGCGTCGTGTTCGCCGTCTGGCTGCTTACGAAGAAGGCAAGCGGGAAAGTGGTTTCGGCGTAGGCAGTTAGAAAACGTGGTGTGTCAAACGAAAACGTTGGGTTGCGTGCGATCGAGTCATTGATGCGTTGTGCTTTTTGCAAGGAAGCAGATTCTACGGTGATCATTCCATCCCCGACAAGGTTTGCAGCAGAGACGAGCTGAGGAACGCATGAGGGTATGATTGCGTGAGCTGCATTGAACCTGCCTGGTCGAACAATGTCTCGTTGAAACTGTAGTTATTGCCAAAGTAAAAGTCTCCACGAGTGGTGCTCGCGTCACCTAAAGAGTAGCGATCAGCGTAGTCCCCAGAAGGACCCAAGAAATCAATGATCACCTTCAAAATTGCCATGTATGTTAAGTCCCGGAGTAAGTTCATCATCCGCAGTGGTATTGGCACCGATGCTCATCAAGTTTGTCAAATGGTTCCCGTCCACAATGAATGCCTGATTTGGTGATTCAAGGGACGGACTTAATAATTAAACGATTGACGTACACCATAAGTGACAAATGCAGCCAAGTTATATCCCATGTTGAATCCTGAGAGCTAGTGAGTTTTCAACAAAAACACAGGTGTGCTATTTCCGTGCCTTCCTGCACAGCAGTGATGATCTCAGCTGGGGTGGCCACACCAGTACGGTTAATATACTGCGGACAAAATGCGCGTTAGGGTAAATAAGATTGCCAAAATGTCTGGTCACTTACTCCGTGGGATGCCAAGGTATTCAGTCCCGGGCAGGGACCACGAATGTCGCCTGGTTTATCCGGCACGAATGGATGAGCTGCGTCATACACCAGCTTTGTGGAAGTATCATTGATAGGAGGCGGAAGAGGTCGTGCACCGGGGGTGCTACTAAAAGTTCGTGCTACAACCCGGACCTCTTCTGGGGATAGCCCCACGAGTGAACGATGCTCAGGAAAGTTCGCTAGATGTGCGAAACCTAATGCATATGGGATGAGCGCAAGTAGCGCTAAAGAGTTTCGTGACTTCATGGATAATGAATGTAGAAAAAGGAACAACCTGGGAGAGCACAAACCACTTGGACCTTATATACTAAAGGAGAGCCCCAAAGGAGTATGCACAACGGTTATGTAAGTCATCCCAAAAGACAGAATATGCTGTAGTGAACCCCTGGAATCCAGCTGCGGAGACGGCTGGTCGCAACCCATGTGTGAATTGAGCCAAATGTGCGCTATTCGGGCCGCATGCCTGGAAAGGCGTTGAGCAAGCGTTGATATTCAGAACCTGTGTCTGATTCCAGGAACCGTCTCCAGAGTGGTCGATCCGTGCTGAGCACATCATTGAATGTCAGCCACCACGTCAGCCACCACAGCTACATAACCTGGAGGCTGGTGGTTTAGTTGCCAGTAATGAAAATGGAAATTTCACTTGTTTCAACCTTCAAAGCACTGCGGACTAGCTGCAACCTCCTCAGTCATAGGAAAGGTTGGATACAGGCTGCGGAGAGGCATAAATAAGCAAGTGGAAAGGCTTCAAACGCATGCGAAAGTTACTACCTCAGTTCCAAGAGTGGGCTTTTGATCGTTTACCCTTTCGACGACAGTCTTTGACTCGTTTCAAAAGCTTCACGCGCACCATTCGTAAGTTGTAACCCATCTCAGATCGCTGTACGTGGCCAGTAGGTAGTACGGTTTGAGGTACAGGTAAGGTGAAGTTTAACCGTAAAGTACTAATTAGCGCCGTGCGGCGGAATCTCAAAGTCGGGCCGCGGCCCAGTGTCTTTTTGAACACCGTTGATCCTCGAGTCTTCGTATTCTTGATCCAGGTGAGTCGTACCATTACAATACTGCCAGGTTCTGAATCTGTACTCTCTTTTCGAGACAGATTCAGCCAGGCGATCTGGGGCACTTGGGCTAGCAACCTATTGGTTCTAATGTAATATGCATTCGGTTAGCGGAGCCGCTGACACACGTCCTTTTTCGCGAACAGGTTGTAACTAGCCCGCTGAGCCATAATTTTGACATGCATGTCGTTCAACTGCTCAACCACATCCTTCACCGACCATGTCCTCCACCAATCTCGAGTTCCCTCCTTTCGACGGATCTCTCTTACTCCCTGACTTGATAAATTTCCATATGGAAATGAACCCTACCTTTCCCGCCTTTGTTTACTCTAAGGAGAACCCTTCACCTGCTCTGACTGAAATCTCGTTCCTCGAATTCGGTCGAGCTGCCCATCGAGTCGCACATGCTCTTCGTCCCTCACGTCAGGGTCCGGATGGCGAAGTTGTTATGATTATCGCCGATACGGACACGATATTATACCATGCGGTTGTTGCTGGCTTATCGGTCGCTGGATTGGTCGTGCGTATCAATCATTTGTTTTGCCTGGATCCGTTCTCACCCGTCGATAGCCATTCCCTGCCTCGCCTAGAAATTCCGCTGCGGCTGTTGTCCATTTGATGAAGAAGACCAATTGCACGCGTGTTGTAACACTCGATCACGCTCATAAAGTGCTTATTGATGGGATTCGCCATGAAGCCCAAGGGACTGAGTTCATTGTTTCTGAACTTCCGACGTTGCGTTATGCTTTCCCGAAGCTTGGCCGGGAGGTTGCGATTGATCCATTTACTCCGTTCCCTCTTTTCTTGCAACGCCCAGACCACGATTCTCCTGCTATTTACATCCATTCCTCAGGTAGCACTGGATTTCCTAAAGCCATTGCTCACACTTACAGAATGCATATTCAATGGTTCGTGCGAAGTGCGTCATCATCTTCTGTTTGGCGACCATTCCTCATTATGTGAAGGTGCTACTCGGGGTATCATTGATTACCCAGATCCGCGTCGGATCGCTTCGATGGCGCTTCCTCCATTCCATGGGTTTGGTATCTTCACCCAGCTTTACACCTCGGTTGCGTACCTGGTCACTACTGTAGTCTACGCACCGCGTACAGAAAACAACCCCATGGCGCAACCAGTGATACCTACAAGCGACAACATGATCGAGTGCCTCAAAAAGATTCCATCCAATACCCTCATGACAGTCCCGACTCAGCTTGAGCAAATCGCGGCCTCCGACGAAGCCATCGAGGTTTTAAAAAGGTTAAATTCTGTCGTATGTGTAATCGTAATCGTAATCAATATATCTTCTCATCGGTTCATTCTTCTCCAGTTATTCTCTGGCGGTCCTTTGCCAGTGAAGGTCGGTGATAGGCTGTGGGGTGCTGGGGTTCGACTTGTCAGCAGTTACGGTGGGACGGAGTTTGGACTCCTTGTTGCAGCAGCCCACGAAGAAGATTCCAGCAGCGATGGATGGATGTGGATGCGGTTCCCAAACGAACCTAAAATCAGGTGGGCTTCCCAAGGTGATGGCACCTATGAGTTGCACGTTTTGGTATGGGTTTCTTTCACGCCTGTGCTCATGCTGATGATTTAAGTCGTGCCAACGGGCTTGACCAGGCCACGGAGTCTCAACACATGGCCGTAGAAAACTTGCCTGATGTGAAGGGCTATGCCACTTCGGACGTATTTGTGAAGCATCCAACGAAGGACCTATGGAGAATGTAGGTTGTTTTTGCCAACCTACGGCTGAAGTAGTCCATGCGTCTGTTTCCCTTTTGCAGTTTTGGAAGGACCGACGATGTTATCATTCTGGCATCTGGTGAAAAGACGGTCCCTGCCCCGATCGAGCGCATCATCGAATCTTCCCAACTGGTGCGGGATGTCGTCATGTTCGGGCGCGAACGAAACCAAGTTGGTGTTCTCATCGAGCCAAGTCCCGCACATATGGTCAACATCGACGACACGAAAGCTGTGGCCAAGTTTAGAAACCAGATTTGGTACGTACTTTGGGCACTATCCGGGTATACGTTGACGAAAGTGGATAAAGGCCCACGATCGAAGGCGCCAACAAGTTGTCTCCTGCATTTAGTCGTATTTTCAAGGAAATGATCCTCATCACGAGTGCCTCCAAGCCTATGAATCGTGCCCCAAAAGGCACTGTTCTACGCAAGTTAACACTTAAAACTTACGAAACAGAGATCAATGCGCTGTTGAGTTACTTCATCATACCGGCGCTACGATAGTCTGACGTTCGCGCGAGGTATGATGCCGTCGAAGCAAGTTCGGTAGGCCAAGAAAGCTTGACTGGACCATCATCGTGGTCGGGTGAGGAACTTCAGAACTGGTTGCTGGATCATGCCACCGCCACTAGCTCTATAGGGCGCATTGATCCTCAAGCCGATCTGTTCGCCCAAGGTTTTGATAGGTGGGCTTCCAGTATACGATAACAGCGAGGTTATTCACAGTATGTTGCCGCAGTTTGAGTGCCACATATCTTCGCAATCGGGTACTCGGTGCTCTGCGACGATCATCAGACTGCGAGATGAAGAAGGCTGTCACCCATATTTCCCCGAATATTGTCTTTGAAAGACCAACAATCCAGCTTCTCAGTATGTATATCACTGCTTTATTAAAGGGTGATGGTGCCAGGGACGCACAAGATTTCGTCGAGCAGCATAAGCAAGGGATCAACGCCATGATTGACAAGTACTCTGTCGGCTTAGACGGACCTGTTGACGGCATGTTGCCGAGCACCCCATTGATCGAGCCGTCTGTTGTTCTGCTTACTGGGACTACTGGCAATCTTGGATCATTCTTGCTTTCGGAACTTCTCAAGAGCTCTGGGGTTCGGCACGTCTTCGCCTTTAATCGACCCTCGTCTAAAAAGTCGATCGAAGAACGTCAACAAGCAGCTTTCAAGGACAGGGGACTCCCGATCGACCTTTTGAACTCGGATAAGCTCGTATACATCGAGGCTGACGCATCTGCGGAGAAGTGCGGTCTGACTCCGTCTCAGTATGAGGAAGTAAAGTTTACCCTTGGCCTTTTGTCCCAGACATGCTCGTTTACACACTATTAATAGACCCAAAGATCGGTCACTTTGATTATACATAATGCATGGCGACTCAATTTCAATCTGGAGATATCATCCTTTGAGGACAGTATTCGGGCTACGCGAAACTTGGTTGACTTCGCGCTGGATTCGCCACAGAAGCAAAACCTTCGTTTCCTGTTCACCTCCTCGATTGCATCTTCTCAGTCTTGGGATAACGACAAAGGCCCTTTCCCGGAGGAAGTGCTACTTGACCCCTCCGTTGCCGTCGGACCAGGTTATGGAGAAGCCAAATATGCCACTGAGAGGGTGAGTCACAATGCGCTCGAGCTGATACATCTGTATTGATTTCGGGCTTGTAGATCGTCGCGAAAAGTGGACTGCATGCGACCTGTCTCCGCATCGGCCAGATCGTTGGTGGTGTCGGTGGGTCTTGGGCGGCGACAGATTGGTTTCCGATTCTTGTCACTGCTAGCATAGCCCTCGGTGCGCTCCCTGACTCTGTTGGGGTGAGTAGACGAACGGATCCCTCGAGATTCGCCCATGCTTATCATTGCGCATTGTCCAGGTCGTGTCTTGGCTACGTCAGGGGGAGGTAGCTTCCGCGATTTTAGATATTGCGTTTGCCAAACAAGTGCCTCCTGCGCTCAACTTGGCAAGCCCTCGTGGCGCACGTTGGGCTGAGATAATTGCATTCGTGCGACGCGCGATCATCAAGCGAAAAGCGCTCGACGATGACGCCATCCCAATCGTTCCACTCGAAGACTGGTTTTCATTGTTAGACAAGAGGGCTGATAATGCGACAGAAGACGACCTGGCAAAGATCGTAAGTTGAATTTTGCGTAGTACATTGCCTGCATTGGTGACGTGCCTATTGCTTGACACAGCCCGCAATCAAGTTGCTCGAGTTTTTCCGTGCGATGGTGCAGAGAGACGACGCTATACGTCATCTCGAGGTTGGTACCAGGGAGGCGGCCGGGATGACAAGCCTAAGCACTACCAAAGCACAGCAGATCAGTCCGACGATGGCAAATATGCAAGCGATCGGAGAGATCGAAGCAGATGCTTGGGTGAATTACTGGATATCAAAAGGTATTTTTTGAATCGGGTAGATCCTGGTAGTTTAGACAACGCAAACGCCAAAATTTCTATCATTCCTACTAGTATCATTAAAGCGAAAAATGGGTGTATGTTTGATTAACTTGTCAACTTGTGCCTTGGCAGGGGACGTGACGTCCATGATGGGGCTGGGGACGAGCTGTTACTTGGCAGACGCCATTCTAATATAATGAAGTTACCAGATTTGAAATGCCCCCACTGTATGAGACAGACAAACGAGGATGGAGGGTGACTGAGGACAGAGTCTGGGTTACGTCGGCTTTCATCGGCCGAGACCTACTCCTCTTCACTTAGTTGTGATGCGACACTCGGACGGGGTTCATCAAGTGCCGTCGGACATGAACTTGAAACAATTGATGAGGCGCCGTCGACCGAATGTCCAATCGGCAGAGATCCCGGAGAGATACCATGACACATCGGCGGCGGGGCTGCCAGTGCAACTCAGCTCAGCAGGAGAATATTTTGTCACACGGAAGTTCCTTCCCGCTTATGATGGTGCGCAACATCTCAGACTAATCGTTCTGCAGCCACTGGCTGTTAGCAGACATTCAAGCGAGTACTATGACAAGGTTTCTTCAGCCTTATAATTGCATGGGAACCAACTCACCACAACATTCCCAAGTGTCGCAAAGATTATGATAAATATGCGCCGCGTACTGGGTGACTCACATTACCACGAAAAGAATTCGCCGTCCGTTGCATTCTTAAACCCGAATTCCGTCTTTCCTTTCTCTGTAAAGGTTTGCGCACTGTGTCCCCCTCTTGCGCATTGAAGACAACACCCCTCCTGGTGACACATTTGTGCAGACCGAACCCGAAATTACACCCGCTTCATGACGATGCACACTACTGAGCGCAGCCCACTCCTCGTGAGAGCGAAGGCAGATAACGATGGCCCACTTGAATGTCATGATATATCAGGGGTAGCACGCTATGGTATCCTTGCCTCGTTATGGGGGGGAACGTTTCTCTGTGTAAGTTGTACTAGTTCCTTTCTCAACCTTTTGATCTTATCGTGGACGTGTCTCAGGCTCTGAATTGTGCGTGGCGCGTTTACACATTAGGTCTGATTTGCTCCACCTACTAATGATTTGGGTCGCAATCCAGTGACAATGGTGGCTACCTGTAGGTCACCTCAATACATGTGAGATGTGTTCAACTCTTATCGTGCACCATTCATAGTGCTGCCTTCAATCACTTCCGAATTCAAAGAGTCCAATCAAGCCAGTTGGATTGGTACTTCGTACGTTCCACACTCTATTCCTCTACATCAATCCAATCGTTCATATAACATTAGGTACTTGCTCTCTACCTGCACATTTACGCCGCTTTATGGACGTCTTTGTACAATCCTTGGCCGACGCGCTGCTTGTCAAGTTGCATTACTTACCACTGGCATCGGAACATTTCTATGTGGAATATCCCGAGGTATGATCGAGTTGACGATCGCGCGGTTTGTGCGCATCCCTTCACTGCCTTTATCCCTACTTTCCATCACATGGAATATGCGACACTTACCACTATTCTCTAGATAGCTGGCATGGGTGGTGGTGCCATGCCGTTACTAGCCATGTTAGTCTATCGTTGACTGTCTGCTATTCAGGAACTCCAGTCCTTATTCATTCTCAGGATTGTCACGGCTGACTTATACAGTATTCGAGTGTGTTGACGGCATTCTGTCTACACACCTGCTGTCACACTTATGATGACCAATATTCAGGAACGCAGCTTACCCCAAGCCTTCACCAACATTTCGTTAGGTGTGAGTTTGTATTTGCACTCGTGCCTGCCGTACTGCGTTTCTAATGTTGGGTGATGTAGCTTGGCTTGGGCCTCGGGGGTCCAGTTGGTGGTGTCCTGAGCGATTTGTACGTTGTCCCTTGTGAGCGAAGTTGTTTGTCCCAGCCAAGGCTTAATGGCGTTCGAGGTTTGGATGGCGCATCACGTTTTTGTGTCAAGCACCGCTCTTTGCATTGGTGATTGTCCTTGCCACCAGGATGTTGCGTTATGTGACACCGGTAAGTTATTCCTTCACATTAGAACGGATTAGCTACGAAATCTTTGATCGATAGGGTCAGGGGCAGAGCACAAAGGAAGTTTTGTCTAGGATAGACTTTGGTGGTTGTATCACTCTCTTCTTGATAGTAAGTGAAAAAGTTGATTTTTGCGCTAAGCGTGTGACTCCTCTCATGCTAGGTCGGATCATCTCTCACCTGGCTCAGTGCGAAGTATAATGAGGATTTTCCCGTGTGTTCCTTTATCTATCTTCTCGTCATTTTATTCACATTTTTCGTAGTGGAAAAGCACCCAAGTCGTTGTTCCGTTGGGGCTCTCCTTCTTGTTTCTTGTCATTTTCCTTGTCATCGAATGTGTTATTGCACCCGAGCCTATCCTCCCACCTTCTCTTTTGTGTGAAAAAGTGCCTCTCCTAGTCGGGCTGAGCAACTGTTTTGTATCGCTGTGCAATTTCTCAGTCATGTATTTCTTCCCACTATGGTTCCAGACGGTGCCTCTAGACAGCGCATCCATTGCGGGTGCGTAATCATCTCGAGGACATGGATTTCCCTCATACCTCTTGTTGACTGTAGGGTTGCATTTACTTCCTGACAGTGTTGCCATGGGTCTTGGTTCCTTATTCTCTGGGTATGGCCACATATCCCTGCTCTTCCTATTCAAGCTTTGATAACAGCTTGCCATTGATCATAGTTGGCTCATGCGCCGAACCGGGAAATACAAAACCATTAATCTAGTCTTTGGCATCTTCCCGTTGTGTGGCCTAATCCCCATCATTTTTCTTCGCGAAGACTCGGGGTTTATACAGAAGTGGTTCAGTGTCGTTCCCATAGGTTTTGGGAACGCGGTAGTGCTTCAGACGGTGCTGAGTACGCTCCCTATATCCCCGCTTTGATTAACTTACTCACGACCTGATCGGACAGTCGCATTGCAGGCTCATCTGACAGGTATACATCCATCGGACGTAGAAACTGAAATAGAAAAGCTGACATGTAACTCCACCAGAGTCCCAAATGGCATATGGAACAGCTTTCGGGCAGCTCTTTAGAGGCATTGGTATGTGCTTCCTCTAGCTAATGTGGTACACTCGTCTGATGTGTGGACACTGTACAGGTCAAACATCTGGCGTTGCCGTCGCCTCTGCTGTGTTCCAATCCCGTCTTGACACCGAACTACGTCGTCGCATACACGTGCCTGGGTCTGAAAAGGTGGTTGCGTTTTCTTCTTCGCGTGTCCGCTTGGGGGAGCTGATGGGCCATATGCCTCACATAATGAACATAAAATTTGGCACGCCTTAGGTTATCACTGACGTCCGACACTCCCTTACCCTTGTCACGACCCTGCCCGAACCTATCCAGCGTATGGTACGCGATGCGTACGCGGCAAGTTTGAGGACCGTGTTCATCGTCGCCGCATGCTCAACCTTGACAGCCTACCTATTCAGATTACCGGTGCGTCGTATTCTTGTCATACTCCAGGTCCCCTAACGTGATCTGTGCTCACAGATCCCTGAAAAGCCAATGGGGGAGCGTGATCGGTATGAGGAGTCCAACTCCGGAACGGAAGACCAAGATAGTGAGCGCGCTTGATGCAACGCACAGCAAGTGTTCGCATCCCGCGTGCTCCCCTCCGTACACGGCGTTTACTTGAGGACACTGCGGTCCCGGTGTTTGCAGCAATAGGGACATCCTCTCAATATGGGGACAGATTCATTCACATTCATGTACATCTCAGGCCATTGTTACATAAATGCACTTGGTTGGATAGCTGGGTACAAGGGGAGAACTTGATCAGTAAACAAGCTTTCTACAGCAAAGGTGCATTAGACCATCCCTGGCCTTCAGAGTCCGTCGGAATCACGGGGTCAAAAAATCGAAATGAGAGCAGCGCCTTTTTGATCGATTTCCGCCTCGACCACACTGAACGAATCAACCTGATGGGGCAATCATGGAGTGACTTGGCAAAAGGGCCAGGATGGCCTCACCGGTTCCTCACGCAACTCCTTTTCAATGCCATCGCCTCGCCAGAAATCGATTTCGAATTGGCCAAAAGTGGGCAGCGTGGAGACGGTGCTGAACCACGGTATTTTTACGCATGTGAACCCGTTGATCTTCAAGGGTGATCCCATAAGATTTCGTTTTGAGAAATGGATAGGCGATGGATATCGTGCCGCTCGCCACTCCTTGCTGTGAGAAACAAAATTAGACGTCAGTGCGTACGGATGCTGTAACTAACTTTGTGGCTGTAGCACTGCAGAGCACCGCCCTGCCTGCGCCAAGGAGGACAATTGCGGTCGAAAATCAGTTCGGGTCAAGGTGGGAGAGTCGTTCTTGGAACTCATCATCCGTGTGCTGACGCATGTCACAGACCGTTTCCGACACCTACAGCGTGGGACGGACGGGCGACGCTGAAAAGCCTCGTGCGACCTGATGATGCGTACAACATTGCAACTCACCTTGTGCTACTGATGCGGCACCAAAGTACAGTGTTATCGCTTTGTCATATTTCTATGTTCTGGGTGTTCCACCACGAACTCCTTGGCGTAGGTGACTTCAAAAGGTGGTACTGAATCGTATAATGTGAAAGGTGTCCGAACATCTTGTTCAAACGAATAGGTGTATTCCGAGACTGTTATGGTGCTCTGACAGATGTGTTTGTTTGTCAGTGCTTGGAACTGGGCTTCGGAAAAATAATGTTCCCCTCGTCTCTAACGTACCGCATTCGCGTGTTCTTTGGCTGACTTTTAGGCTGAGCAATGAAACTCTTGCGCATTTCTCATCCACCCGATTGGGCGTTTTAATCGCCGTGTCATACTTGATCGGTGAGTACTTGAGTCACAGATGTCATCTCAGATCGGCAGTGACGGTAGCAGCAATGGGATGTTTGGGGCGCATTTAGCAGTGCGCACGTACAGCGTTGGTAAAACATGTCACGGCCAGAGACCGTCCTTAAAGATGGACACCAGCCTCCTCTCAGTCCTTGCAAATATGCAACTTACTCTGCTTACCCACGTCCTGGCGATCTTTTCTATCGTTGCCCTGCAATTCGCAGGTGCTATCCCTGTTCCAAATCATGTTGGACGGCGGGATACTAGCACGGAGCTTGAATGCAAGTATTGGGAGGACTCTTTGCAAAGCTGCTGAACTTATTCTTACATGTAGCCACGAACGGTCTCGAGAGCGATGGTGCCTGGTTTTGAGGATGGAGAGAGGGTGGAAATTTAGACGAAGAACATGGGGTGACCCAACTGGACGATCACGTCAAGAATGTATGCGTGAGTGGAGCCAATCTGATGAGCTGTATGTTGTCCAGCGATGCTAAACAAGTGCTTAGTAAAATCCGTGGACAATAGATGGTCCAGGAGACGCTTAGCGTCTTTCCACCGCCGGTTAACTATGTCCTTGATACTGCCCGCCCACAATCCATTTTAATCATACATATCCCACGTACGCTACATACATAAATACGTGTTAGAATCCTTCGTTAATTGGACTCTGCGGGGGCTATGTCGTTCTGCTAATACTATAAAGCTTTGTGGATGAAGTTTCGATTTGACTTTATCCGCTGGGGCACACGGCCGGCGGTACTCGTGTTGTGTTCGTCACGTCTTCAGCAAGGCATTGTTCGTAATGTTTGCAATCGTACGAGTGACACGTGGAGGTAGAACTCGTCAGACTATTCCTTAGATCACTCTGGTAAAAAGATAGGTTGAAATACCTCGGCCATCCCTCATATTGGAATACACTACGATTACTTTCCTTGAAGTAACCAACATACACCATCGTCACCAGAAATCCTTACACTATAAACCCGCTGTCTTCATCTTTCAACGACGAAACTTTCCTTGGATCACCATTATCAATAGTCGTAAGACCCCCGGTGGTGAAGGTCGCCGCTGCGGGGTCAGTCACCCTTTCAAACCGCATTGTTGCCATGGTGCGTGTTCCCATCTCAGAATTCCATGCCCTCCCGGACGCCACACGAAGAATCAACATCTGGGGTGATAAACACTGAGAATAATTTCAGTAAACACGTAAACGCCAAGAAGACATGCACTTGCCATGAACATGGCATAGAGCGAAAGAAAGAGGATCGATATCTCGCTGTTCATACCGTATGAAACGGCGAATGCGATCCCACACAGCGTGTATGGCAACGCTGACTCGACGATAAGTGACACCGTGCTGAAATAAGTTTCTGCAATCCCAGGCCCAAATTGTTTCCGCGTGTTGTGTGCGTAATACAAGATACGTCCACAGATCAAACTGGTCACAAGGACGTTCAACCCGATAGACACCGCGACATAGGTTACACCAATATGGGCAGCAAAGCCAACAAAGAAGTTGGAATTCGGAGATCCGGAGACGTAGAGGTCGAAAATACCAAATGCTGGAAAGAGAATATCTTTAGCTTCCATGTGTGAGCCACATTATGTATACTCACCCAAGGTTATCAGCCAGAGGAGACAAGGGATGATGATGATTCTGCGGTCCCGCCACACAATCAAGCATCGATATATCTATCGAATCGTACACGTTTGTAATGTCTCAAGGTATCATGAAACACACTCACCAATAGGCCATCACTCATCAGCTGGAGAATAACTGAGGAAGTGGTACCCATGGTTTGGTACCAGTCAGACGCATTGGCCGCAAGGTACGCTGCTGATCCTCCTGGATAATTGGCATTGACGATCCACATTTCTTCACCTAATATGGATTGCACGACGACGTAGATGGTGATAAGGACGAGTATAACAGTACTGAAAGACATGAAGAAACGAGCGGATCTGCCCGTCGATCTGGGCGAGGTATAGATATACATTGTCTGGGTATACAGCACGATGTTGACGCCTGGAATACAAATGAGTGAAGGAGGAGGAATATTGGACACAGGATATGCACCATAGAGAATCCAATTGAAGTTGTTACCGACGTAGAACGAGTTTTGGAAGAGGGCGTTGTCGGACATGTCTTGTGTAGTGGCTGAAGAAGCGTGGCAGGAAAAGCAAAAGGGCCAAGCGCCCAAGTGGAGAGCTTGAGCGGCGGTAAGCCATTCTAGTCTGACTATAAGTCCCATCGGCAAACCTGGCATCGCATCAAGTCCGCTCCGCAAGAACAGCCCTAAAGCCGCGTATTAAATTGAACCATGTTCAACGGTGATGAATCATGTGTTCAACATGCAGCAAGCGTTGGCTTGGTCCGTAGAAATTAAAAGCACCATATGGTCCAAGCAAACCAAAAATGATCCGATTACGGAACCATCAATACTCACCACCCTTTACACATTCCCACGGTCACAGCCTGACTTTTTAGTGCTGTCGTCCGATGATGGAGAACGCTGTGGTATACCCGATTTACTACGGACGCCTCCGCTAGTACTTGATGATGGGACCAAAACATTGAAAAATATCCGAAACGACTAGAGCCTTCCTCCGCTCCCGAGTCCCAGTACTAGTGCGTCATGTCTGATTCACTGTTCCAAAACTCGTTCTATATTGGCAATGCGTTCAATGCCATCTTGTACGGTAAGTTACTCTCACTTCAGTGTTGCTCTTCGAGGGCTCTGTACCCTCGTTGCTGAATGTTGAGACAGGTGTTGAACTGGTACTTTATGTGCAGACAACGCAGGCGTTGTTACACCGAGATCCCAAACACACACGTGCCAATCGTTTCTTCCTGTGTTTCAATACTGCCATGATTTTCCTCATAACCATCTTCGTCGCGGTCCAAGCAGTATTTGGACAGGAAATGTGGATTGTGAACGCAGGCTTCGAGGGCGGGTCCGCAGCATACCTCACAACATACACCTCTGTGTGGTATGAGACTCTTGGAACCGCAGCGGCAATCACACTGCAATTATTGAGTGATGCTTTCCTGGTAAGTTGCACACCCAGAGGCATGTACAATGGCTAAGTGAGGCTACACCTCGGCCATGCATACGTATCGAAAACAGATATACAGATGTTTCACTGTCTATAACGACATGCTTGTCCTGGTTTTCCCATGCATATTATGGGCTGCAACACTTGGTGCGTCTGAAACAACTTCTTGAGCTTGTTCCCTTTTCTCCTTACTTACTTTCTTCTAGTGTTTGGTATCCTTCAACTATACTACTCCGGCCTGCCTTCCGGTAATATTTTTGTCGGTATTGCTGCGCACGTTGGTGTTGCCTACGTTTCCATTTCCATTGGACTCAATGTCCTTGTTTCGTGCATGATCTGTGCACGGATTGCGTATCTGGGGTTGGGATCTCGAGCCACCGGCCATACTGCGAGGGAGAAAGAGATATTGAGGTACACTGGTACTGTGCCGATCGTGATAGAAAGCGCACTGCTCTATGCCATGGCGGGGATCGCATTTGCAGTTTCATATGGTGTTGGAAGCCAGATTTCAGTCCTCTTCATGTCGATCTATGCCATGTCGACTGTGAGTCAACTATCGACCCTCCTTGCACGTTCATGTGGCTAATCGTCGGAACCGACAGTGTATCTCTCCGCAACTGATCATTATACGGATCGCTGATGGCAAAGCATGGGAACGATACGAAGCTCCCGAAAGCTCTGTTATTGGACTACAACAAAAGGCTTCAGGCATGAGCCTCGAATCCAGTGTCAAGCCCAGAACAGAGTCACAGTACAGCGTCCCTGATGTCGACCTGCTGTCTTATGATCGTCGTTCATCAACTCCACGATATCACTTTCCAGTCGTCATCGACAAAACTGTTTCTGTTGACGTAGCCGTCATTTAAGTCTCGAGGAGGTTTAGCCCTTTGACAGCTCTGTGATATAGACACGCGTGACGACCCAAATGTATATTACATTCCTAGTCAAGCCATGACATAGATCCGATTACTAGTGGCGACTTTGATATTTTTACCCCAGGAAATAGATGTACCATAGTTGAGATGCCGAGCCCGCACCGTGTCATCTCGGACGGCGAAACACGGGGAACCTAATGCCGATTGCTACCATAACCTTCTGACCCAACCTGCAAGTACTGCTGCATATGGTCGATGCTTCAGATGGTACAACATTGTTATAGGTGGTGACCACTAGCCGCTCCCCCAAGTTTCACATTCATGTGTATGCACGATGTGCCTTTTCTGAAGTTCCCATTAGAGAAACGTGGGCTGAATGAACTCCCCATGTGTTTCGCATGCAAGGCTATGATTACGTCCACTTGGCAACACGTCTAGAGAAAAGGAAGACGAGAGCAGGATCTACACCACAAGCCCCACCGCAGTAACAACTTACCCTAAGAGCGACGTAGCGACACGCGAACCGTACCATGGCTTCGTTCCTATAATATTGTCGCCAGGAGGCTGATACATTAATTATACGAAACTACCAAGATAATTGTGTGGTACACCAGAAAAACGGTAGGTTGGATACCCCAGCCATCCTACTTATTAGTAGTACAATAGATCATGACAGTTTCTTTGAAATCATCGACATGTACTAACGTGGCCGGAAACCCTTACACACTTGACCCGCTCTCTTCACTGTGTTTCAACGTTGAAACTTTCCTTGGGTTAGTATTATCAACGGTTGAGAGGCCCGCAACGGGGTCGGTAACCCTTTCAAAACGCATCGTCGTCACGGTTCGTGTCCCGACATCAGCATTCCATGCCCTCCCGGATGCCACCCGAAGAATGAGCATCTGTGGCGATACACACTGAGAATAATTTCAGCAAACATGCGAACAAGGAAACCCGTACTTACCATGAACATGGCGTAAAGTGAGAGGAAGACGATCGATATATCGCTGCCCATACCGTATGAAACAATGAATGCAACTCCACACAGGGTGTACGGCAGTGCTGACTCGACGATGAGCGCCACCGTGCTGAGATACGTTTCTGCAATCGCGGGTCCAAATTGTTGACGCGTACTGTACGCGTAGTACAAGATACGTCCACAGATCAAACTGGTCACGAGGACATTCAACCCGATAGACACCGCGACGTAGGTGAGACCAATACGAGCAGCAAAACCGACGAAAAAGTTGGCATTTGGAGATCCAGAGACGTAGACATCGAAAATACCAAATGCTGGGATAACATGACATTCAGCTTCCATGTGGGAGTCACACCCTGTGGACTTACCCATAGTTGCAAACCAGAGGAAACAGGGGAGAATGATGATTCTGCGATCCTTCCAGACAATTAGGCATCGGTATATCTATCCAACGTGCATATTTGTAATGTCACCGTCCATTGCGGAATGTGCTCACCAACAGGCCGTCACTCATTAGTTCAAGAATAACCCAGGATGTGGTACCCATTGTCTGATACCAGTCAGACGCATTGGCCGCAAGGTAAGCTGCTGATCCTCCTGAATAACTGGCATTGATAATCCACATTTCTTCACCTAATATGGATTGCGTGATAACGTAGATGGTGTTAAGTGCGAGCATGACAGTACTGAATATCATGAAGAAACGAGCGGATTTCTGGCCTGTCGATTTAGGCGAGGTATAGATATACATTGTGTGGGTATACAGCACGATGTTGACGCCTGGAATACAAATGAGCGAACGTGGAGGAATCATGAACAGGGGACGCGCCATAGAGAATCCAATTGAAGTTATTGCCATTGTAGAACGAGTTTTGGAAGAGCGCGTTTTCAGACATGTCTTCGACAATAGAACAGCTCACGGAACGTTGAAAAAAAAACATGAAGAGCTCAGCGCCCAAGTTAATAGCGCCGCCAACTCGCTGGTGCTTGAGCGGCGACAGAGGGCGGTAGGGCCACTTTACCCTACAAGTCTTATCGGCGGCTGATTATCGCATGAACGCACTAGCATCCCAGAAGAATTATAGAAACACCCGCGTATTTCTTTGCGCGTCTAGGTCAATGGGCGGAATGGGCAGTGCATTTCTGCACAATCGATTATCTTATACGCACCGCTGATCACGGCGATGCATGGGGGCAGTACACAGCTCCCGAAAACTCTCCTTTGGAGCCACAACAGAAAACCTGGTGGATGAGCATCGAGCTGCGATGAAAAGAATAGCAATGGTAAGGAAGGGTTGTCTGTCGAAACTGCATGCCATGATCATCCTTTTTTTTCACACAATCGGTGTGTGAAAGCACATCATTAATTCCCTATTACATAATGATAGTAGTATGGACAAGGTAGCAAGGAACGGAAAGCAAGCGCGTGTTCCCTGTTTACAACGGCAGCGGGGAGAGTCGTGGCTATGGTCTGACTTTTGCGCGCGGACAGACGATTAGGTTCTTATTCATTAGTCCAACAGGGTTGTGCACACTGGCAGCTCATCTTTACATGACTCCTAGCTGCGTGCGGTACGTATCCCATGTCGCATCCTTTGTGGTAAAAGAGTGTAGATAGGTCTGCTTAAGCTTTTTATGACGCCTGTTAGAAAGTAGATCATGATACTCCTTAGTCTTCTACGCATGATCCATCCCAGTTCGCTCTTACGCGCACCTTGCAAGTTCAGAGTCGATGTGTCATGCATCATGATTGGCCAGGATGTCGAGCCCGTTTATCTCCAATGGTGAAACACAGGAAACCCAATGCCGGCATACCGATCGATTGATCGGCCGCCCAACCTGCACTGCGAGTGATCGTTGCTTTAGCTGGTACAACCGTACAACATTGTTATAACTTGCGACCACTGGTTCCTATCAGGCCAGTGCTGTTTCACACTCATGTGCACGCGCAATGATCCCCGTCTGAAACTCCCAATGGAGAAGTCGATGTGGGAAGAGTGTTGCTGATAACAGTAAGTACCCTACTGGAAACGCTGACCACTTGTGATCGCACAATCAAATGCATGGTTTCCGTAGCTTCAAGTTGATCATCACGCATGCAGCGAAATCTGGGTTTGGAATTAAAATGAACACAAAGGGACAACGACAACGATATACTATTCGTACGCAATGCATTGTAGTGTCCGAGTCTGCTTAAGAACGCATCCAGAGAAAAGGGAATTAGGCACAGAGGCTACAACAAGTCCTATCTGGATCCGTACCTTAATACCCACGTCTCAGAAGTTCAGGGGTGTCCGAATGGACAGGGGGCTTTCTCGTTCACATGGGCGACATACAGAGCGACCCGGAAGTGATACAAGTTTAGCAAATTGATACCCACAATACCAAAATCAGGATGTCAGTTCGCACATAGACCGAGTTCTTGCACGATGACCGGCTGCAATTGAGCCTCAGGGCCAAGGTACACAATGAGCATTCCACATGACTCGGAAGGTGGTGCACTGAATATAAATACCCAATTCGTGGGGTCAGCAACCACTTCCAGTCGACACATTAACTTCCTACCTCCGTGATCACTACTCTCACAAACATGGATGTCACTGTGCTCTCGCGCTTCATGGCAACCGCCATCATAATCACCACGCGACTCACCATCGCCACTCCTGTTTCCGAGGAACTTTCCGGTGGAAAGGATGCCAGCGCCAAGGAACTTGCATGTATGCATCTGAAGTACGCAAAGATGTTTCTTGTCAGGCTCATTTTTCCGCCCAGCACCCGACGGTCTTGAATCACTGTATTTTTGGTTCTGAGCATGTAGCCCTGCGGGATGTAAACACCTCATCATGGAGCAATCAAGTGAGACAGTGGACTTTACGTGCAGGCCACGTACGAGTTGCGAAGTAACAACGGTTAGAAGTGCAAGAGCAGGAATCATCGTCTGGATGTCCTCTGTTTGGTTGTAATGCATGATTAAATTAAGTTATATCTGTCCATTCTTCTTTGTCAGTAATAACTCAACTGATCTAGACTCTCACAAAGTAAGACCCATGATGATGTGTGGGCTTGATGTAGCACTGAGATTTGACGAACGGCCAGCCACACGCAAATACGTCATACAGTGGCAGCTAAGCAATGGTGATTAGGGACTACTCTGGTTCAACCTGGGTATCACGAAACCCAGACCTGTACCAGATGTAGTCATGTAGACAGTGCCGCCTGAGCTAACGGGAATTAGCCCAAATTGCAGTAAGGGGTCCAAGCAGTCCGAGAAATGGTAAGCCAATCCGGCGGCATGGAACACGTTCGGCGGTCTGTTCCTGGACCCGAAGGGGACAGGTTTATGGTTGCAAACTCTCGTTGGCTAATCCCGACAGAAGATCCCGTAGCTTAGGGGTTGCTAGCGTTGCCGCGAAGTGAACTGGAGTGAACCGAGGTGTATTTTCGGACACACTTCGTGTCAGTTCAGCCAAACGAAGTCGCACGTAAGTGGCTTAATCCACTGAGGTAAGTTGAAGGAAAATGGCTGGGAGTACGGACCGTTCACCCATCCAATCACGAGTGATTATCAATTACTACTAGTCGTTGTCTTAAGTCTAATTGTTAGCAAGTCTACTGTTTGTCAGGATCGTTATCAGTCTCATTCGCAAACAGCTCATGGAGTTTGTCAAGGGCACCCAATTCCGTGAGTTCAGCTGCTGCTCTCTGTGTAACGGGTCCTGAGATACTATAGTCCATCTCGTCTGTGATGAGGTCCAGGGTAAAGGTGAGACGGGACTCACGGGAGCATTTGTAGGTGTACTTGAGGATTTGTAGTGCTTCAATTGTTTCAGGTGAAAGGTGGTTTCGGCTATCTGTGCATGTGAGTTTGCTTGATGAAAAGATGTGTTCGCATGGCACCGATGATGCCTGTGCTGGAAGAACGTCCATTGCTACATGGAACAGCAGCAGATAGATGCCCTGTTTCATCTATAAACATAGAACACTGTGAGTTATTGCTGAGAATGTAGCGGTCTCCTAGCTTACCTCCCAGTAGCGGATAAGATCTGTTGTCCGTTCCACTGCCACACCGGATGCAATCCCATCTTCTTCGTAATGGCTCAGCTCTTGTTTAGCATCTCGTTTGTCAGCTTCAAGCTCCTGGTCCTCATGTTGGGCAAGGTCCTCAGTGGTAATGGGAGACGGCACATCCTGTGGCTTGGGAGAAGTAGATACATGGGGAGAAGAGAATGATATCGGTAGACTGTTCAAATTCGGCGATGCGGGGGTAGAATCTATGGATGCCGATGCTGAACGCCGAACGCTGACATTGAGCTTGCTCATGCGACTGTACCCTTTGGTCAAAGCTAGGGTTGCAATAGCTGAGGCATTAGTCGCTGTACTGGTAGAGTGGGGAAAATGTGGCCTAGGCGGAAAGTAGTTGGAACCTGGTCCTTGTTGAATGAACTTGTGACGGATCGCAGTGCAAAATGATGTCATCTGATTTGGGTAAATATAGATGATGTTCAGATAAATGACCAGCAGGATATCGCACCGTTTCAATCATCCACTCCCGTGCTTGGCAAGCATCCAAATCTGACCAATGTTCCTTGATCCATTTAAGCTTCGAACCCGGATTAATGACTGGTCAAGGTGTGTCATCAATTGTATAACCAAACTACAGCTAAAATACGTACTCATTGAAAGGGCATAAACCCGTGTTTTGCACCCCTCGTTGTGATACTGTTCAAGTTTCTTGAGGCCGACACCAATGTAGTGTGATAGCTCCCAAATGGTCCCTTGAAGCTCCTGCCATTTGACTGCAAGTTCTTTGTATGCAGGAAGTGCCATCGGTAATGTAGGAGTACGTTCTGATGAGAGAAGTTCTTGAGCGGTGTGAGGGACCTCAAGCACTTGCTGAATGTCTTGAAGGATGCCAATGGTTTGTGGGCTAAGCATAAGATGTGCGATTTCGGTATTCTGGTGCTCCTGGAGAAATGACTGAATTGCCTGTGAACGAATAAAATCAAGGTAACCAAATCAAAAACAGTTGATACACACAGGATTAAGCAGTAAGACTTGACTGATCATCTGAAACATTGATGACCAACGTGTGCTACAGTCTCGTAGCAACTGTACAACAGGTAGTTTGAACTTGCCATCTGGAAGCTTACCCTTCCAATAGCCACTCATATTTCCTTCCGTAATAACAGCTCTGAGCCATTGGCGTCACTGACCAGATGCACGGCAGGCAGAGACAATGTCACGGCATTTTCCTACCGGATCACTTGTCAAAGTGTCAATGTAGGCTTGCAGCTGAGCACCAAGTTCTGTGGAATTGTCGGTAAGTAAATGGCCATGTGGGTTCTTCTTGAACTCATTGAGAATGGCTTGAACAGTGAGATTGACGACATGTGGAAAACACCTAATAGCAGATAGTATAGTCGAAGTTCATGACTTGCAACTTCAACGTGAAATTTGCTCACCTAATACGGTTACCCACAGCGTCAAATGGAATACCACGTCCATTCAGTATATTGGCCATGCACTCTAAGAACATATTATTGTTGGATGCGTTATCCGCAGTAATCTGACCAAGCTATTAAGGTGTCATAACTTGTAGAAGGCCAAGGGGTGATAAACATACTTTATGTGAAATCTGAAGCTCGTCAATGACTTTGAGAAATTCATTGGTGATATTTGCACCACTATGTGAGCCTTCTATATGCCGGAAAGCGACCAGTTGAGACTTCAGTACTAGAATACTGGCATTCTTGCTGTCACTCGCCATATAGTGAGCGGTGATGGCCATATAACTGTTGAGATTTGGATCACTCCACAAGTCTGTTGTAAGGGAAATACGACCAAGTGCCCACTGACATATCGTGTGAGCGATGCATGAAAACATTATGTATGAACCTAACCATAAGATCTGCCTTCAAAATCTGGCACTCCTTTTGATACTCCTTGTGAACCATGCTCATGATTTTTGTACGATGGGGGATATCTTTATCGATGATTTTTCCATCTCCTATGTATAGAAGGAGCTTCCGAAACTCGGGACATTCAACTGTATTGAAAGCCTTAGTGAGAAGTCGTCAGTTTCATGGATACATTCACTGTTAGGTTATAAAGCCATATACACGATCATCAGCAGTGACCCATTGCATGAGGTTATAGAAGAACATTTCCATTGTGAATGGTTGTTTATCTGTTGAGCGTTTGGTCTTGTCATGCTGAGTTTTCAAGCCTTGTGCTTGACAAATACTCCGCCACCGGTCACCATGCTTGTCTTTCAAATGTACACGATAACATGTGGTCATTCCACTACTATGTTTCCAGGTTTTCCACTGTGGGTTCTTATCGTCCTCACTATCAAGTGTATAAGCCCTCATTTGTATTAGATTAAAATGCTCAAATATCCTTACCCACATAACTGGCATGCGACGAACGGTGAATCCGGCCTGGACTTACATAAGATGTGGCTCGTTCTCTGGCATGCTTACAGGTTGCTCTTGGCTTTGGGCTGGCCAAAGGAAATACCACACATCCATAGCATTTGCCTTCGAGCTATGCACTAATGGCAATGGCTGGGCCTCAGATGCTACCGGATGACTTGGTTCCACTGATGGACCAACTCCGCAAGTTGTAACAGTTTGTGGCCTTTGCAACTCCTGCGTAGGCTGCATAGCATCCATGGAAGACCCAGATGGTCTAGATTGTTGGACACTGGCACTGGGATTCTGATGGCATGCCTGCTGTTGTCCAGCCACTGGTGTTACTGCATGATCTGTGACCACAACAATGGGAGTATTCTTCTGCTGTTTGCCTCGAGTTCCTCTTTCTGACTCTTTCGCCGGTCCGCCATTCTCTGTGGGCTTCTTCCATTTACGAGTCTTCCTCGCCATACCACCAGCTTCACCCTGGGCAGGTTGCACATAGGGTATCGCAAGACTGATTGCCATTGGATCAGCCGGCTGTGGAATGAACATACTGCCAAGGCTGCCTTGTTCTGCTGGCGGTAAGGCCTGCACTTGGATTGACGAGATATAAGGTGAATTCACAGACCAGTGTGGATGAAGGAGCTGTGCTGACTGCGGCTCCAGAATTGTTTGTTGGAATGGTTGCTCTGGTAAGCCAGATGAGTTTAGTGATGGTGAGACCACCGTCAAGACAAATGGGCTGTGACTCCGGATGTGTGGCAATGAATTGTCAAAGTGTAACTCCGTATATCTTCCAATACTTCCGATGTTTCCGAAATTCCCGCGCTTCTGACGCTTCCGGAAGTTTCCCGTGCAGCCACTCCTGATAGTCTTGAAGCACTTCCACCTCGGGAAGACCGGAAACACTCAGTTTTCAGTACTCATTCCATTTATACAAATTTGGACATTCCGGAGTTTTACGCGATCACAACTCCGCCCATATTTTTAGCTTTACGTTACTTTTCTCTCACCTCAGTCGTGTTTCACACCGTGGGCAGTGACTGAGGTGAGACTCCAGTTGTTTTTCATTGTAGTTCTAGCTAATGTAGTACTGTAGTGGGCACACCTGCCCTTACTATAGGTGAATAAGTCGTGTTTCATACCGTGGGCAGTGACTGAGTGAGCACACCTGCCCTTACTATAGCTACAACACGCACTCGTCAGGGTACATGGAGAGAAAGATGGGACGAAAGACGGGGTATAAGACAGAGATAGGGATCTGTGCAACAAAGCTGTGAAAGTCGGCAGTGTGGAGTAATTTTAGGATCTGACCCGTGAGGCCATTCTGTGTTTCCCGGATCGGTAAGCCATACTCTTTGGGTAGGTCGTTAGGCGCTACGTGGAAATGCAGTACTTGGGTGGTGTGTACTGCATGATAGAGGGAAACTAATCCCTTGATCATTGGATCCTCTGCGTAGAGGGGCATCTGTTTGAGCAACAGAGTCAGGGAGGGTTTACACAGAATGCTAGTGAATAGTGGTTTCCAGATTCTCGGAGGGAGGAGGTAGGATTGGACTGGTGTGGTTCGGAGTAATGTCATCAGGTCATCGATATCGGGGGAGCTATGAGGAGAGGATGGTAGAGAGACAGGTGGGGATTGAGTGTTGGAAGTCATAGTGATGGTGATGCTTTTGGGGTGAGAGAGGAATGTGCCGAAGTTGGTGTTAAGAACCAGAGTAAGAAGAATATTAGCACGATAGTGAGAAAGGCGAGGAGAGAAATCCAGAATGTTTTGAGATATGAACAGCAAAATTCACGCATACAGGGAGGAGCCTCACGAAGAGATCACAACGTCCAGTATGTGTGAAGTTTTACTGTAGTCAATGGAGTTTTTTATAGTCCTTCAAGATCTCTTGGGAATGCGTGAGATTTGCTTCGGGTTCCCAAGTGTTCTCGGCGGAAGAATATCCTTTCCATGCGGTCAGGTACCAATAGCGGCCAGGGAATCCCTTGTGGGATAGGATAGCCTTCACTTCGTATTCTTCTTCGTCATCAATCACGTCAGGAGGGGGCTGTGGGAATGATGGGCCGTGTACATCAGTCTGTTTGAAGGGGGACAGCAGTAAGGCATGGAACACATCATGAATCTTCCAGGTACTGGGGAGTTTTAGCTGGTACATGATTGGGGATATGACACGTGAGATTTCAAAGGGGCCGTGTCGTTTAGGTGAGAGTTTTCGGGAGGGGTATGGTATTCAAAGATTGGTGGACTCTAGCCATACGCGATCGCCTACTTTCCAAGGGGAGAATTTCTGGGTGGATCGCTTGGCCATGAGAAGACAAGCGGAATCATGTGCTACGAGGGCTTCGCTTCAGGCTTTTTCTAAAGTCGAGAGTCGGGTTTCTAAGGCTGGGATGAAGGTTTTTCCCATAGGTGGGAAGTTTCTGGGTTCATACCCAAGCATCAAGGAGAAAGGGAAGACCTTAGTGGAGCTATGGGGGGCGGTGTTGTGATGGAACTCGGCGGTGGTAATGAGATCTGCCCATTGATGTGGGTTGTTACCACAAAAGATCCGTAGATACGTCTCAAGTTCCTGGTTGGTACGCTCGGTTTGTCCATCAGTTTGTGGGTGGTAGGCAGTGGAGAGTTTTAGATCATATTGGAGGAGGCAGGCGAGTTCTCACACAAGTGCAGAGGCGAATTGAGGTCCACAATCAGAGATGATGGAGTCGTAAAGACCAAAGTATTTGAAGACGTGGTTGAAGAAGAGCTTGGCTACTCCTGCGGCGTCGATGGTCTTGGAGCAAGGGCATAAAATTACCCCCTTTGTAAGGCCATGGTCGACCACGACCATAAGCGAGTCGAAGCCATTGGAGGTCAGAAGATTGGTGATAAGGTCAACGGATAATTGGTGGAAGGGAAGGAAGGTTGTGGATGGAATGGGCTGGAGTGGAGGGACGGTAGGATGGGTATTAACCTTGTTCTGCTGGCATACAGCGCAGCCAGCGATGTAATTACGGACGAAGGTAGCCAGACCCGGCCACCAGAAGTCTCGTTTGATGATTGATTTGGTACGGAACTGCCCCATATGCCCTGTGGTGGGAGAGGAATAAATGGTGTCTAGGAGGAGTTGTCGAGAGGAAGGAGAGACATAGAGGCAGTCTTTGTAGAATAGTTGGTCGTTTTCATATCACCAGTCAGCGAGAGTGGAGCGAGGAAAGAGTGGAGAGTTGTCGGCAAGGTTGTGGAGAGCGCGGAGAACAAGAGGGTCGGAAGGAGAGAATTGTTTGATCCCTTTGATGAGGGAGAGGTCTAGGGCCAAGATGACTACGGGGTCAGGGAGTATGGAAGCATTGGTATTGTCATTAGTCATGTCAATGTGGTCTCGTCGGGATAACACATCTGCGGGGCCCATCTGAGAGCCCAGGGTAACTTTCCAGATAATGTCATAGTCTTGGAGGAACAGTGACCAGTGGGCTTGTTGGCGAGAGAGTTTCTGGGGATCCTTAAGATAAGATAGATTTTTGTGATCCATGATGACTGTGACAGGGTGTTCAGTTCCTAGTAGATATTGGCGCCATTCCTGAAGAGCTAGGATGACAGCAAGGAGCTCCTGATCATAGATGTCGTAGTTTCACTCAGCCAGAGCGAAAGTTTTCGAGAAGTAGGCGCAGGGATGGAGATCACCATAAGAATAGCCTGTAGAAGAACAGCCCCGGCTGTGAGGAGAGAGGTGTCGGTCATTACAAGGAATGGGCGAGAGACATCGGGGAGTGCGAGAACAGGAGTAGATGCAAAGATTAGTTTCAGGCGGGTGAATGCCCTATCTTGGTGACAGGTCCATTCCCACTTCTGGTCCTTTCGCGTAAGGAGCACAAGGGGGGCAACAATATCGGAAAAGTTGGGGATGAACTTTTGATAGAAGTTGGCAAACCCAATGAAGCTGTGGATACCTTTCACGGAGGTTGGTGGAGACCAGTCTTTGATCGCCGAGAGCTTGGTGGGGTCCATCTCGACTCATCCTTGGCCAATGATCATGCCAAGATATTCCATCCACGGTTTGTCAAAGGAACATTTGGAGATTTTCACCAAGAGTCTGCTCACGAAGTTGTTGGAGTACTTGTTTGGTCCTGGAGTGATATAGCTCAATGTCATGTCAAGTGTGGATACCGAGGTCATCCATGTAGATCTTGAGCCAGAGCTCAGAGATCATATCGGCGAAGATGTGGTTCATGAATGCTTGGAACGTGGAGGGGGTGTTGTTGAATCCAAAGAACATGACGGTGGGCTCGAAGAGACCTAGAGGGGTGATGAACACTGCTTTCCATTGGTCAGACTCCCGTATACGAATGTTGTTATACCCCCATCTAATGTCAAGCTTAGTGAACAGTGTCAAGTCTTTCATGTCGTCAATGAGTTCAGAGATGAGTGGTAAGGGGTATGCGTTTTGGACAGTGTGGGAGTTGAGGTAGTGGTAGTCTTGGCATGGACATAGTGAACCGTCTTTCTTAGGTACGAAAAAGAATGGTGAGGCTTGGGGAGATTTGGATGGGATGATGCGACCAGTGGCAAGGTTTTCTTCGACAAACTTTTTACATGCTTCTTTCTCTGCAGGGTTCAACGGATATAGTTTCGATGTTTGGGAAGAATGTTAAACGTGGCTTCGGCAAAAACGTCCGCGAAGTCCTTGCACCACATTGGGATTTCAGTCTTGGTGGGAGTGTTTTCTTGTGCGAGCTGGGTGGACAAGGATATTTTTCGAAGGGTTTCAGTTTCTGGGGAGTCTATGGACAGTTGCATGTTGGCCCAGTCTACATCGGGGTTCCATTGGCGAAGCCATGGTATTCCAAGGATAATTTGTGATCTGCCGAGAGGTGACCATAAACTCGACCTTTTGTGAGAACAAAGGGAAGGAAACTTGGGTGAAGAGTTTCCACTTGATGGTTCCTTTCTTGTTCTTTGTTCCATCAACGTTGTATGCGATGACGGGTTTCCAAAGTACTCGGCATCCTAGCCTGAGTTTGGGGACGAGGGAGATGTCAATGAAATTTCCAGAGGCACCACTGTCGAGTAGAGCAGTGGTGTTGACGGTTTGCTTGGGTACTTGTAGCGAAATGGGAAAATGGAACGTGTTTTCATTTGTCATAGCTACAAGTACATGAGGGGAAGAGGACGTCGGGGCGCCTTCCCTCAGAGAAAATCCTTTACATCAAGGAGAGAAATTTCGGTGGGCTCCTCATAGTTGGCCTTCAACGTTTGGTGGATTTCTTTATCTTTCCATCCCTTGGTTCTGAGCTGGTTGATGTAAACGTCGAGCGGGTTGGATGGTGGAGCAGGGACTTCCTTTGGAACAGTTGGTTCCTTGGTGGGAACAGAGCAGATGTTCTGTGGAGGCAAGGTAGAGAATGTCTTGCAATTCTGGGCGTTATGCCCAACCTTTCGGCACCTGAAGCAGTGTCCTTCTTTGATGCATTTAGAATGTTCTTCGGGGGTGAGCTTGGAGACTCAAATGAAGTCTACATCCATAGCATTCAGGTCTCTGATACGAGGGGTAGGTCTGGGGATAAAACGAGGAGCGGGGGCAGTGGGGATGGTGTGACCTAGAGGAGCACCTTTCCTAATGGCAACCATACGAGCCTTCTGTGTATGAAACTGCGTGGACTTATTGATCCACACATTCAGATCGGTGGGTAGTTCACTCATGGACAGGACCATATCTGTGATCTTTTGGTCGCATCCCGTGGCAAAGTAGCCGATGAGCGTTTGTTGGTCGGTGATGCCAGACTTGACAGTGGTTCCTAGGAAGTCAGAGATGAACTTCTGGAACCCATCGTTGATAGTATTGTTGGGCTCCCTGAAGGCAGTCTGTCGAAGGTACGGGAGCTGGAGACAAGTGGTGGCTTGGATGTCAAAGGGGAAGAAGGTTTTCTCAAAGTTTTTGACTAGTTTGTCGAAAGTCTTGTCTTTTTCTTTGAGAAGCGGGTCAGCCAACCTGTCATACCAGGTTTCGGCGAAGGCAGCTGCTCTCTCCATGGATAACATCTTGCTAAGGCAGGTGAAGACCTTGGTCAAGTCTTCGTCATAGAGTTTCTTGTTGATGATGAAGTAGGCTTTCATGGCCTTGATCCATCTGACAGTGTCTACCGGTTTCCCAGAGAAGTCAGCTGGCAGGGCAGCTCGGAGTTCAGTGGTTTTTCAGAGAACATAGGTGGGAGTGATGGTGCGAAGAGACTAGGTGACTGAGATGGCGGCGGTGGTGATGGGGTCAGTGTGGTCAAGGTCGGGGGTGCTTCGATGGCTGGGAGTGCTCGAGAGGTAGGCAATGTCAGGGGACTCGCAGGTGGTGCTGGGGAGTATGAGGATCCAAGGACTCGACAGGAAGATGGTTGCCGGGTGGGTCTTTGTTCGTTGTCGTCTTCTGGGACGCGGTAAGCATGATGAAGGGCTCGGTCTCTGTGGGAAATGTTTGCTAGTGTGGTGTCCTACTCCTAGATAGGAGGGACAAGGGAGATACTTGATCTTTTGATACACGAAGTGCACCAAGGCAAGGACGAAGGTTGAACGTGACTCGTTTGACGGAGGACACTCACGAAGAGGTATGACAACGTCGTCAAAGAGTTCTCAGAGAGTTTGCAAGGTATGACACGAGATGTACACTTGTATTGTATAGATCAAGTATGAGTACATCGAGTGTCTTCTCTAAGTATTTATACAATCGCAGCACGCAGCAAAGGAAGGTTGTAGAACAGCGTGGAATGTAGGATCACTAAGTCGGCACGAGAGACCGAACTGTGGAGAGAGACTGTCTGAAACAGGATCAAGAACATAGCAAGGTAAAACAGGAACGAGGGCGAAACAGGGACTCGAAGGAGAGAACCTGTGTGAAGTTATACGTTACTGGTTGTACAGCAAGAAGGAAGTACGATCTAGAACGATGAGAGAATGCTCATCGCACTTGGCGAGAATCATAGGAAGGACAAAGAATGAGATACAGCAGATGAGAAGAAAAACGTGACAATGAAGCGAAAGAAGTGTAACAATCACGTGGTTAGTTGGTTTTCATTTCGCTTACATAGTACTTAGTTCTAAGTACATGTCTTTCTCACTGCCGCTCCACTGTACAACAACTGACCACCACTGTCCCCTCCACCGGCCTGCCCCCTCGTGTGTGCACACCTGCTCCAACCTTCTGCACACACATTTTGTGCATCCAATGGTGAGTTTCCCCACCCATCACTTTACTGACTCGTCCCTCCTTCAAAGTCTTGTCACTACACCTGTCACCCGATGTCTCACCATTGTGGCTTGCCTGCCATATCAACCGCCTCGACTGGTATCCCTTCCCTTGCTACAACCATCACCACTGTACAATGATGTGCAGCAACTCAATGGAGCTCCACCACACAACAACAACAATGGTGGCAAGGACAGTGCAACGTGGCACCCACTACCAACACCACAACAATGGCGACAGCAATGGGAGTGCAACAGTACAGCCTGCTCACCAATGATGCACCCTCACCATCAATGGCGATACAATGGCCTATCCACAAGTCAACAAGGAGGACAGCACACTGACCACAAACACCACCATGACGGCGATGGTAGCAGTGATGCAAGGACACCACCACACCATCAGGCGACAAGGAGGATGTGGGCAACATAACTGTGTGCCCAGCACCAACACCAGTTACACCACAATAATGGCGATAGCGATGGAGGTGTAACAGCACCACCAGCA
>JBBPUD010000197.1:0-40245 GCA_038094475.1 Phylloporus aff. rhodophaeus | reverse complement strand
GAATGTTTTAATTACATGATCATAAAATATATACATGGACTTATAAAATTTGTGTACATATTTTATGTTCAATTACCTTTTGAAATGTATTTAAAGCTACTCTAAATCTTGGAATTCCCGATGTGAGTCCACCTATGGTGGTCATTTTTGGAAATAATTCAAACTCCGTCAATGATCTGGAGCCGAGATTAGCGCCTTCGCTGTTGCAATGGCACTGATTTGCTCATGCGCCCACCCTCCGCTCGTGTTGACTGCGTCTGATAGTTATTGTGACTCGTGAGGGAAGCCTGCACGAGGGCGAGTTCATCAAAAAACGCGTTTTACACTCTTTGCTGATGCCTACGTGCTTGATGCCATATACTGGCCATCCGCGTGGACTATACCCACCCTGTGTTGCGGGCATGGGACTTCGTCATCTCTGTCCGCGACCATGCTGGGCCTTCTTGCCAAGCCGCTTAGGGATATTGCATGCCGGGTCACCCCGACGTCAACCTAGAACGTCGATAGGCGTGATCAATCTTCAAGCATGTTGTGCCCAACTGTTTCCACATTATGGATATTGACCGGAACCAATGGATGTCTCGTGATGGAGTCTGGACTTGGAGAAGATGTTGTACTTCCAGTAGGATATTGTACAGGCTAGACCTGCTAGTTGCTTGATTGATTGGGCTCCTATTCCGAGCTAGCTCCTTTGAATGACCAGTCCCTCTACTTTGTGACACAGCAGCACGAGAAACCCTATCCAACTTGGGAGATCTTCGTCGTCCAGTAAGTCCATGCTTCCTACAGGCTACAGCATGTTGTGCCCCATGACACCAACCTCGTGGTTACCCTCTTTTAAGCCCATCCCGCAGAGGCACAAGGTTGTCACCCACGATGGATTCGTCTCACAAGCCTCCCAACATTTTTGGCGACGACTCTGATTTCGATGATGCCTACATTCCTCGTAGGATCGACAAGGGCAAACGAAAGGCCGAAGGTAACTCTAGCTCAGTTCAAGTCACCGCAGTCGCTGAGATGGGTGGCACCTTTAGAACCTTTAGAAATGGACGAACGCCTCTCCCGTTTCCGAAATTCTCATCATATCCAGTCACATCTTACTCCGACAAGCTTCTCTTCAGACTCAGACTCCACGGTGTCTGGGTTATCCAGCGACTCTGAATCAACACGGTCTCGTCCATTAATATCTGTTGACGCACATCCTACAACGGATGGCGACGTCTCTGATGACGACGAAAGCTTTTACCTGTCCATCGATGAAGGTAGCCCCTCAGACGACCAGGTCTGTTCGTTTCATCCAACTCCAGTTGAAATCTCATGTCTTTACTTGTATCTGCAGATGGATGTAGACACACCTACTGTCCAACACGATGAATTGGACCTGACCTATTCCATCAAAGGCATGTATCGCATCCTTGACCTCTTCTCGGAACAGAGCAGTGCCAGCGGCCTCGGTGAGCATCCACTCGGACAGACAGCTGATCTGATTGTTGATGCTGTCCCAGTTGACAAGATCATCATATCCCAAAACTCGTTGAAGGAGTTCATCAACAGTATTTGCCCAGGTGCATACTCATCGGTGACAAAAGTAAACTTCAAAGCCCTTGACAACTTTATCATCAAACCCGTCGGTGTCTACGGGAGCAAAGAGGAAATCGTCCGATTCCTCTTGGAGCTCGGAGTCATCGATGGGATTATGTATGACCCCGTTGCGATTGTTCATCTTCCGCAGAACTGACCTTCCATTTGACAGTGCAACGCAGCTTCTTGTTGACACTGATCTACAAATACGCACGCAGCCGTTCCTTCGCTCAGGCTTATACATCGTCGCGACACAAGGGCAGACTGGGGTTTCTCATCAAGTATTTGTTCTCTACTGGCCCGAGCAGACCACCTGGGATGACTCGGCAATGCCATCCGTTCGTCGCAATCGTATCACATTTATGAGGTTGGTCTAAATCAGCGTGATTTGAGATGACACCAGGTCCTGATCCGTTTTGTACAGATACTTGACAAAGATGTGTGATCAAGTGGTATCCCTCATCTCTTCCGAACATGCCCAAACGATTATCTGGAGCGAGGAGGATGAAGAAAACCCGAATGATGATCAGATGCTCGACGTCGACCAGGACGAGTCGGACCGAATGTTCACATTTGAGGTTGCGCAGACCAACGAGCAGGAAGAGTCCGTGGCTGTTCGTGAAGGCTTCAAGGTCAATTAATTGTGTTTCGACGCCGCCCTGGCTGACAATATCTGTATATGGCGTCACAATTCTAGGCTGTTTCACAGGAGATTGTACTTCCGGAACCACCTACCGAGGACTCGGACCCTGCGCCGACCGCACCATCTTTGCTCTTTGGTGAGATGGCACAAGGATTCATGACGGTGGAATACCTTGAGGCAAGAACCTTTCAAGACCCATTCAAATCACGTACGGTCGAACCTTTGCAACTCGAATCGTATTTGTGAGTGCGCTCTCTGTTTCTGGCAATCGAGCTTGACCACTCGTTTCGACAGGACATCTGATTGCCTGCAGCTGAGCGAAAAACTGGACGAAGACGCTATGAAGATCCTGGTTCGTTCCGGGCTTGAGAAACGATATCCACAGCGGTGTAAGGAGTGGAGACAGAATTCCACTGCTGTTAAAAGCATGGCGGACACAAACGCTAAAAAGGCGATCGAGAATACGATGAGAACGTTGCAAGCAGAGTTCCCCGCTTTGGAGAGGTCGCTGTTCGAAACAATTCTCGACGAAGTTTTACAGTTGTACCCGTGAGTATAGATCTGTTTTGGTTCGCAATGTTCTGAATATATTTCGGGAAATGTTAGACGCTTTGATCGAGGGGTGTTTGCTTACCCTGGGAAGTCCGCAGGAAAGCCAGGTAAGCATCGGTTTGCTTTGAGTATGGAAGCCGCTTTATGTTGATCCGTTTCGTCTCAGAACCCCTCTCCAAGTTTCTTAATCCGTATCCGAGGGCGAATGAGAAAGTCGCGCAACAGTTAACCAGAGATTTTCAGAAAATTTCCGACAAGGAATTTGAAAGCGCCAAAGATCGTATCTGTACATTTCGGGAGCTAATTCCTCTCTTAAGGAAGAAAAATGTCGGATTAAATAAGCAGACCTGTATGGAACTCTTGGAGGCCGTGTTGGATGGTGGCATCGAACATGCCAAGGCTAGTACGAAAGGCGGCGGCGCGGCTAACAAGTGGAACAACGCGAAATCGGGCTTAAATCCGACGAAATGGAGCAACAGCGTGAAGATGGTGCTAAACGTGTTTTCGTCTGGTGATAGCAACATGGAAGGCATAGTGGACAATCTTGTTCGTCGCGCGGGTCTGGCGGCAAAGCAGATATCCGACAGCCAATTTTTGGGTCAGGTGGGGCTGGACGGCGAGGAGAAGCACGTGAAACACTTTCCACAACTTAAAACGTTGTCGGAGAAGGCAAAGCAGAAGGCGTTCGAGTATTTGGAAACCAGTATCACGAGGACGCTGAAGAAACTCGCGCCAGCAGTACACAAAATACAAGAGGACGAGTGCAGGGAGCGGATCAGACGTGAATACACCAAGAAGGCGGAGGAAGAACAGAACAAGCTGAGAGTGAATTTGATCACCCATGTCAATGGTTTGTCTGCAGGGACTCCACACTCGTGCGTCTCCAGATCGTTCTTGCAATTGAAGGCAAACAGGGATTGATATCTTTTCTCGTAGCCATACTTTGTCCATCGATAATGCAGAGGAGCACCGAAGGGAAACCTATTACGGTGGGCGGTGGTTTCGTGTATTTTCATCATTGCCACTAAACCATGTGCTAGGCTTCGGTTCTTCGACGTCGTGTCGAATTTCGGGGGCACGGGCGTCACGACAAGACCCAAAGGCGATATACACAGTGCATTTAATGAACTTGACGGCACAGGATCAGCACGAGTTACAACTGAACCCAAGTGCCATTCCGTCCCCACGATTTAAGTTTAGGCATAAGTTTACACTACCGATGGGTCATTCCGTGGTGTATGTTTCTAATTTCTTTCGTTGTCCTGTGTTTCGGAGCTGAGTCCCGCCTTCATCTTGAGCAGACGAGGACAATTGCTTGAAGGAGAAAAACTCTTGTTGGTCGTCGCCGATCGCGCAGGAAACTTGAATGTCTACTTGGAAGGACTGGAGGCCATGGATGGTGCGATTGAGCGTGGTCGCGCAAAGCAGCTCAATCGTGAAAAGATTGGGCAAAATTTTCTATTAGCATACGATGAGCTGAAGAAAATGTTGGCTGTCGTCTCATCAGACAAGGTAAGTCTCCAGTTACATTGCTATCTACCCGTTCGATGACCCACTTTGCCGTAGTTGCTACTGCATATTTTCATGTTCGACGACTCACGTGGGTTCCAGGCTTGGGGAAGTGCAACCAACTTGCATGCGTGGTACCCCGAGGCGATATCTATTCGTCATGCCTGCTTTGTGAGCGGGAGCGAAGAATTGCTCTTGGTTGATTCGCAAGCGCAAGCAAGGGTGTTCTCCTTGGTGACGCTCCAGTTTCGGTTCGTCTTATTTTATTTCTTTATCACACGCCCGTGTCTGATGAGCAAATTGCTTGGATTAGGCCGGCTACGATGCAGCTTGAGCAGGTTCCCTATGGTGTCAGCTCGACGCCAGATGGCGCTTGTTTGCTGGTCGCACAGACTAAAGGAAGTGATTTGGCTGTGACAGCGTACCACTGGAGTACTTTTGGTTCTACAGAAGGAACGCTGCTTGACCTGGGTCCAGTCACTGTTGAAAACGGTTTCATCGTCTCGTCGCTGGTCAGCCGAACCGCAGTCCACGTAATCATGCTTGATTTCGACGCACGCGCGTGCAAATCGCAAGCCCTGGATATTACTCGCAAAGTGACAGAGTTTACGTTCAAGCAAAAGGGCGTGCGTAGTTCTGGACGACATGGCGCAGGGGCGGGCCCCGCGACTGCACATAACTGTCTTATCGACTGTCACGCCGAGGTGTGGACGCGTTTCCCCGTCTTGCCTGCAGTACAGCGCGAAACAATTTCCTCGTCGAGTCTTCGGAGCTCGCGGACGCTGGTATTCGTGACGGATCGTGATTACACACACTATGCGCCGCACTTCGCGGAGATGATCCAGACATTTGAGAGAGCGACGAAGAAGCCGACAGGGGATATGCTCAAGTCTATTCAGGTCTCGTCGGCTGCGTTTTCTGTCTTCGCGGCCGAGTTGTGCGAGGGTGCCCAGAGTGCGCCACGTCGTCCATGGAATGTCTCTGCTTACCGCGCAGGCGAATGGATCGTCGATTTCTTATGCTTGATTCCAATTCACCTTGCCGTAGCGAAGGAAAACCGGTTCGTACCTCTGAAGGATGGTGTTTATTCGTCCGACCTGGAGAGGTCGTTGCTTGGTGCGGATGTGAACCGTATCGTGGATAATTTGTCCTTTGGGTGGTACGAGTCCTTGTTTCAGTCTTATATGGCGTCAAAGGTGTGTGCCATTCCTTAGTACGCGATGGGGTTTACTCACACCATCGACAATAGCCTGTCAGAGTGGTGTCCTCCATGGGAGAACAGTCGGTCGGCAAGAGTTTTGCTTTGAACCACCTTGTCGATACGTCGTTTGCTGGTTCGGCCATGCGGACGACGGAGGGCGTGTGGATGTCAGTTACCCCCACGAAAGATGCATTGATCGTCGCACTCGATTTTGAAGGTGAGTGCCTTATGCCCCTTTCGTAGCTCGCGCTGCCTCAATCTCTTGCGCTGCGCCTTTGCAGGCGTACATAGTATAGAACGCTCGGCGCAAGAGGACACGCTACTCGTTTTGTTCAATACTGCGGTATCTAATCTGGTAAGTAAGGTAGACTCGGCGGAGAATCGACTCAAGTGTCTTTCTTCTGCAGGTATTGTTTCGTAACAATTTCGCCCTCAGTCGAGATATCACCGGGCTCTTCCAGTCGTTCCAGTCAAGCTCAACGGTACTGGACCCAAAGGCAAACCCGTCGTTGTTTCAATCGACTTTGGTCATCATTATCAAGGTGCGTCTGCCGGGCCGCACATTGCGTTGTACCTCTGAGGCACTCTCTTCGACCTAGGACGTGGTGGACTCAGACAAGGCCGAGATCGCCAAAGAGTAAGTATCTCATGCTCATTGTGTTTTCTTTCGGGTGCATGATGGTCGTGGTTTTCACCAGGTTTTCGCTCAAATTCCAGCGGATTGTCCAGGAAGAACAAGAGGCAAACTTCATTTCTCGGCTCCATGCTGGGAAACTGAACATCATACCATGGTAAGACACAGATCCATTCCGCTCGAACTTCGCTGATGGCTCAAACAGGCCGGTCATCGAATCAAAGGAATTTTACAGACTATTTCCCGCTCTGAAGCGACGGCTAGATCAGCAGCCCATTACGCACCGGTCGGCTGGAGAGTTCTTACATTTGATGAAAACTCTGATGGCCAAGTTGAAGGTGAGCGTGTGTGCTATGTGTAGTTCTGATTTGTGAACGTTTTCTAGGCGAATGACTGGGGTGCTATGTCCCGTATGTTAAATGCTTTAGATTGATTCCAGGGAACGCATATTGATCATGACTTATAGAAACCATGGCATCTCACCGTGCACAATTAATTTCGACGCTCCTCGGTAATGCGCTTGCCTATGGATATGCGGAGATCGACCCAGAGGTCGAGCCTCTGAAGGTGAATCTTTCCTTGTGAAACCATTTACTGCACTAACTATGACTCCATTATCACAGAATCTGGATACAGACGTACCAATTGAGCTGCCGGACACACCTTATCAACTTTTCATCGGTGGTAGTGGCGATCAGTCTGTCTCCCGTGAACGCACGTTGACAGTCCTTCGTACGGCCTGGGAGGGCCATGCGTCGCGTCAAAACATTTCCGAAGACGAATGGGTGACCGGCCTAACTCAACACCTCGAAAAGATCGTAGACATGCGGATCGCTCACGTAAACGAATGGCTTGACCAGAACCTGGTGCGGTTCCAAGCGGTGGGCGGCGGGGGAAGCCATGCGCGGATCGATGACCTAAGACGTCTTTTTGAGAACTCGATTGTGGATTTGAAGGGAAGCGTGCAACTGTGCGGGTTGATGTGCGGTGGGTGTCATCTGTGGTGTGTACAGAGCCGGATGCATGAAGGTGCCCACGACTGTCAATCTGACCACCTTTGTGTCCACGAGTGCGATTTCTGTTTGGCACTCGAATCAGAGGAGCATCGACCGTGTACGATGAGGTGGGTAGTGTCTACTTTGTGATGTTATCTCCTGATGATGGGTTCGTCCACATAGTGCGGGACACGCGGGAAAACACATGTATGTACTTGATAGCTTAATCGATCACGTGGCGACTTACATTCCTTCATAGATGCGTTGCAAACCAGCATCTGTGCGGCAAGACATGCAAGTTTTCAGGAAGGCATGGATGCCTGGGTATATGCGCAAAAGTGTGTACTTCTAACCGAGGGGTTTGGACACTGACTTGACTCTCACTACAAAAGGTAATTGATCACTCCGATGAGGAACATCTATGCGCAGCCCCCGTTCATGCTTGTGGGGAGGTGAGTCGACTTATGTTACTCTGAAAGGCTCGGAACATTTATTGTGGGTTACAATTTAGCCATGCGATCTATCCGACGTGCAGTTAGTCGATGGGAGCAAGTACTCGTGTCCTGGGAAATGCTCCATCCCTAGGTAATTATCTTTTTGTTGTGATACCAGTGTTGAATACTCACGGTGTTTGAAGTGACGCCGATCATTCCCTTCATCGATGTGATGCCCGATTCTGCTCGGTTCAATGCCAACTGTGTAAACGCCTGTGCGCAGACCAAGACCACATGCATGGTCTTGATTCCAGTGCCATCCATCTATGCGGGTGCGTACGTCCCTGAGACGGTACCATGTTTGTCTCATCGAGGCACAATAGCCAAGAGCACCTGTGTACTGCTGTCTGTGCTGCCCCAGGAATATGTGAAATCGAAACGGCGCCCTACTCAATTGAGGCGACATTCACGGGCAGAAATGAAACATTCCAGTATACTAAGGTTCGTGTTCTGCTGTGGAGCATCTATTCCGATGCTTACTAGATTCGCAGTACTCTCAGGGTTCGTCTGAGATCTTGTGATTCACCTGTTCAATATATGCTGATGCCACATTATAACAGTTGCAAAACGCCTGAGATGCATTAAACCAATCCCACCTGGTGCTACGAAACATAAAGGACCCCATAACCACAGCTTAGATAAGAAAGTTGTTCATTTCTGCGAGAATAAGTATGTCCTTCTATCATACTTTACAAGCTCGCTCTCATCGTTCTCAGGTGCGACAATTGCGGTTACTTTTGCACGTTGCCTCTCGGTATGTTATGCGTGTGGACCCCAAATTTGTCGAGTGCTAATAACTATCATAGGTCATCCTCAGCAAGAGCACGAAACTCGACATGGTTCCATGTCGCGTACCCGCTGGACCATAGATGGACCAGATGACGTGCCACTGGAAATTGAGGGGCGCAAGTTTTCCACTAATGATGAAGGCGCACCCATGATGTGCAACCTCATTTGCTCCTCAATGGGACGGCATGTCCACATCGACTATTGTCGCGCAGATACTGAGGCAGAATGTACTGGCAATGAGGAGCTGCAGCATCTCACGAAGAAGTTACAGCCTGATCCCGATCGACCAAAAGACGTGCTCACGCACGGTTTATTCTGGAAACGGAGCGGTTGGCGAGTTTTAAGTGCCTTAACACTGTCTGATGGTATTTCCGTGACAGGTTTCAAAGACCCTTACTCGAAAGAAGAACAAACCAACTTTGCAAAATGGTACGTTTTCATTCAAAATCTTGTTATTCATGACGATGATCGATGATTGACAGTGATGCCATGTGTGGAGGTGCGCATGTCTAAACCTCGTTCCTTCGGTGGTTATCTCAGATGTGGGCGATAGGTCCTGAACATACGGCTGCTGGCGGTGGTGCGGCCATACCTTCTTACTGCCTCTTGCCTATTTTCCACGCCCCGTTGAATCCCAACACTGCTCCCGGGGTGGGTTATGTCTCGCAGGATGGACATCAGTTTGCTTGCAGGAATCCGGTAGTGATGCAACAAGCCTTCCATGTGTGAGTTCATTCACCCGAATTCATGAGATATTGACCTGATGTGATCTCCCCAGGATTTTCGTCGCAGACCAGTGGGTTTCAACTCTATTCTCAGTCAGGGCAAACATGCTTACTATCGTTCCCATATGAATAGCTCCGGTTCGATGTGGTCGAGTGACCGAAAGCCGCTTCCCAATACACCGGCAACTGCCCGAATCAGTGCTTCCGCAGATAACCGATATGGTGCTGTTCTCTCGTCGTTGCACAGTTTCTGGACGGCACGTGCGGCGGCAATTGCAAGTTCGAATGCTGCCCGGCGGGACGCCTATAGTGTGATCTTATTCGACCACCAGATTGACACACCGATCGTGAATGATTTTGCTAGCACACCAGATCAGTTGTTAGATATCCTGCTTGGGTTTAATACCGACGGTGGCACCAATTTCACACTCGCAGTTCAAGAAGCGCAAAATGTCATGGAACACAATTGGAGCACGGAAAGGTAATAGTCGTTTCATCACTCTTCATTCCAACAGAGTGACACCTCTTGTGACAGATACCCTGTCATTATCTTTTTGTCGGACGGGGAATGTAGTATTTCAGACCAAGTCATGCAAGATTTGTGCCGCACGGCTGTCAGACTCGGGTAAACATTGTTGTATACTTACCACACACTGCGCCAGCTGACCCATGTCCTCACGCGAATGCAGGAAAGCAGTCTCTTTCCATTCCGTGTCGTTCGGTCCGGATGCCTCGTCGACATACCTGCGTCGCATGGCCGAAATTGCGCGTGATGCACAGAATAATGCACCGGTTGACCCACTCGCGCCTGCAGCCGCAACTATCATATCGTCGTACACGCAAGCGCTTGACACGGTACGTGCTTTTTTGGTTTGCGAGCACCAAAACTGACACTGATATGTTCCACACCACTAGGTCCAACTCGCGGAGACATTCTTAGGCATCGCAGAATCGTTGCGAAAGCCAAGAGGGGCACTGATGCATTGATGTGCCATATTGACCACTGTACTAACCTTGTATTTGTTCATTGGCTTGGATTATCTGTCGCTAGCATTGTAAGATAGTTGCTGAATGGTATGAATATTTTTGGAACCACCGTCAGTAAGGTAATATATCAAAATCATAGCATACTAGCCACAATATGGACGTTGGGAGGGACTAGGACTGAGGGTGACCTCCCTGGAAGGCAAACAGAGCAGCCTGGATGGCGAACAGGACAACTGCGCTAACAGTCAGATTCCGATCACCACGCTGCCTGCCACCGCCAACCTATCGCCAGCCTCCCTTTCACTGCCACAACGTATCATCATCACCGCCGTGGCCTGTGCGCAAACTTGCATCACGTGTTGTCCCAGTGTCCGTCTGAGGTTGCACCGTTAGGACGAGTCCTAGAATTTCATTGGCATGAAATATGACGACGTCCCAGGTGACATATAGTCAACATTTTGCGAAACAATCATTGATTGCAGCATTCGGATGGATCGACACTCGCCTGTTCTCCTTCGAATATTGTATTCCAACTAACGGGCATAGCATCCGGAAGGATGAAATCCCGACAGCGATAGAAGTCGAAAATTACAGTACAGCACGGATCCTGACTTGTCTGTGTTAGGGCATGCAGGTTAGTGATGTTGTTGATGATGATGATGATCCATGAAGCAAGACGACAAAATACTACGAACCAAGAACGTGCGTCCAAAACGCTTTGCCCTCTATATAAGCCTCGTGGAATAACAGACACTTCGTATTCTTCAGCGTTTCGGTTAATTGGGATCGGTTCCTGGATCCTATGACGTGTCTTTGTCTGGCCTTGTCCAGTTGACCCACCACATATGTATATAGTTGCAAAAATGTATACAGAGCCACAAATATGTTCCAGCACAACCATAGGCTGTTTTGAAGTACCCAGTTCGAAGGATATATGCACTGGAACTCCTTTGGCAGGCTTTTATGGCTTTGGAACGAGCCGAGTCGGTCGAAAATTTGAAACACATTTTTTTTTTTTTAAATCCATTTATGTCCGTTGGGGTACTCTACCCTATGTAGGACATTACATTGAAACACATGACTCTACAAATACTACATCCCAAGTAGCATTTGCCTGATTCGCTGCCTTGCACACTGCCCACTTCTACTATCATGGTGTGACACGTCTGCCACTGTCGTAAATGTCGTGACTCAGCCTCTATTAAATAAATCGTTTTAATGGTATAAAGGCGCAACTTCCTAGGTAACTACTACATCCTTTTGATCGCGTCTACATCCTCCATCATTCACTTGCAGTGATGATGTTTAAGGCTCTGCTTACTCTTTTCCTGTTTGTTATGGCCTCTTTTGCACAAGGTGTTCTTATTGTACAACCAACCAAGAATCAAGTTGCAAGCGCAGGGAGTAACCTCACCATCCAAATAGAAAGACCTGTATGTTCCGCTCACTATTTTAATTATCTGTGTCGTTGTCAAGAATTCCTTATTAATTGTTTCTATCCCCTTTGTTTCCCAGTTTCTGCCGGTGGGATCTGAGGAGATTGTTATTGTGGTCGGCTTGGAGTCTTGCGCTGAAGATTGCTTGCCTCCTTCGAGCGGCATGGGTGCCATCTTATACAATGGACCATATCTGCCGGAGACACACGAGCCTTTTTTCTTCCCTTACGAGAATTTCACCATACAGGTGCCTAGCTCGACTCCACCTGGAACTGCATTAATCACTGTATTACATGTCTCTCTCGTTACTGTGAGTCGAGACTCCACATTTCGGATAGGATGTTCTCATATCTAATTGCCTGTAGAATGATCACATTCCATTGATGGAGACGCTCAACCAAACAATCAAAGTCACTGCGTGAAGTCATGGATAGCTGACCGAGCCCGCCCTTCGAACAGTCGTGTGGGCTTTCAGCGCTTGGCTTCAATCCCTCTTGCTGCTACCTGAAAGTTTGTGCATTACCTGGGTCATCGGACAATCTGCTAAGACATTCACGACATTGCTCGAGCAGTCTGGAGCACAGGGTAAAAAAAGAATAACTGCTATTATATGTATCATGCCAACGCACCGAGTGAGAAAAACATTGAAAAAATTCCCCGTTAGATGCAGACAGCTGTGCCTTCCGAAGAGGTCCCGTGACTCTTCACAGCAACTTCTAGTGAGAATCGCAATGGGCCAAGTTGTATCGCGCTTTAATATACTTTCGACAGCACCTCCATCATCATCTATCATTGTGTATACACGGGCTGCTGTGGGGATCCTCTTGTTGAAGCTTTTCCATCGCTCCAATTCCTGGTTCCCCAATATACATAAAGATCATATGAAAACTGAGGTTACCAGTACGTGCCCCTGATTGCATTGAGCAACAATCCGATTAGACGATAATCGCGTAGATTCGGATGTTCATAGACCACTAAACCCGCCCTCTGGTGTCGAACTGCCACTGACTTCACTAATCCCCATGTGCGATACTCACCGAACCCCCACCCCCGCATAACCGATCACACACTCGCAGGTTCGCTTTAGTAATCGGAATCAACAACTATCCCTCGCTGAGCAAGCTTCGAGGCGCTGTTCCAGACGCGCATGCGATCAAAGATTATCTGGAAGACACTGTCCGTGTGCCACAAGACCATATCCGCACACTCTTTGATAACGAGGCAACTCGCGATGCAATAATCAAGGCGTTTGAGGACTTACGAGACGACCGACGGATTCATAACGGCGATCTAATTTTCATCTATTACGCTGGTCACGGTGGTGAACTTGACCCTCCACGCGCCTGGGGTGTCAAAAAAAGGATACAATGCTTGCTTCCACACGACTACAGAGCTCTTGATATTCACCCTATTCCTGATCGCACCATTGGCTCTTTGATCGAGGATATTGCCAAATCGAAAGGTGACAATATTGTCAGTGCAATACACCCTTCCGTATCCTCATCTTGACCATGTACATTTAGGTCGTCATCTTTGACTGCTGTCATTCAGCGTCCGGAACAAGAGATGGATACGATGGATACGTGCCTCGTAGCGTCCTTCTTGACCAAGTCATCCCAGTTGACCTTGACAATCACATTTGGAGTGATCGAGCAGGCAGTATTCCTCAAGGCTGGGCTTATCACGGTCTCCGATCGCACGTCCTTTTGGCTGCTTGTGGTGAGGAAGAAGTGGCCTATGAGCGTGATGGACATGGCCAATTTACCACCGCGCTTTTGGCAACGCTCAAGGAGACTGCCATAAATAGCCTCACCTACGCAGAGGTTCTCAGGCGTATTCATCTTCCCAAGTATGACGCTCTTTAATGTGTCAACATGATCATGTTATTCATCCTGCTCCACCCATTCAACAGGCAGAATCCCCGCTGCGAAGGTGTTAACCAAGATCGCGTCTTGTTCAACACAAGGGCATCTGCAGGCGGGCAGGGCCATACTGTTCGCAGCGCTCGCGGCATCCGTGGTTGCAAATACGTTATTTCTGCCGGTTTGGCGCACGGTGTCTCGCACGGGACGGAATTCACCATTTACAGCGACCGAAAGCAAAGGGTGGATGTTGTCGTGGTTGACGACACAGCAGTCATCGAAGATTTCCAGACGACAATAACTATACCCGTACATCTCGCGGAAGACTCATTCGCAAAGCTGACTCGTGTGGGGGAAGTACCCTTCTATCTGGCACCAGGCAGAGACCTTGATCCACTCCTTGAGGAAATGCTTCGCACGTGTGTCGCGAGTGTCAAGCTTGTTGAGAAAGCTGAAGAGGCAAAATTGGTGGCTTCTGTGGACGATAACTTGGCCATTTTCAAGGTCTTGGATCAACGGGTGAATGCGTTTGGACTGAGAACACTTCCGTACAGGGTTGCTCCCAACAAACTTGCTCGTGTCTTGAGCGCTGCGGCGCGATACTTTTGGTATCTTGATCTCACAAACAGAAGCGTCGCTCCCCGTTCTAGGGACGAGATATCCTTCGACTTCTTCCCTCTGATGATCGATTACGATGACTATGGGGAGCAGATGTATGTCCCCGTTGAACCAGGATTTTGTCAAAAGGATCCAAACTCGGGTAACGATGTCATCGACTTTGTTGTCGATTCTGAAGCGGTCTATGGGATTAAAATCACGAATCGTACACCATGGGATCTGTACCTGAATGCTTTCGTTTTTAACAACAGTAGTTTGAACATCAGTGAGCTTTGCGTCCTCTCATCCTCCTCTCACGATTGACTGTGACTCAGAATCATGCTACACTCAGGCGCAGTCGAGCAACAAGGGACTTGAGGCGCCGCTCAAGCGTAACGAGACACTTTCGATTGGGTATGGACCCGGAGGGTCACCCCCGTTCAGGTATTTGTTGGAGAACGGTCAGGACGTCGATGTCAGCTTTCTCAAAGTCTTCTTCGCAACTCAGCACATCGATCTGTCGATGATTGAGCAAGCGACACCTTTTGTCGAAACCAAGGAAAGAGATCTGACGGATGACGAGACACGCAAAGCAAGGTTGAGCCTGTCAAAGTTTATGTCCCAGGCGTCCCGTAGGGTTGCAGATGTTTGGTTCACCATTGAGATTCCTGTGGTGCAGAGGCGGGCGAAGCCCATTGGTGGGGTTCTATAGGTTTTATAATCCAAAATCATTATTGTCCGAAACATGATGCAATGACCCGCTTCGTGAGGTATAAAGAGAAATGCGTATGATCAATGGCGGAGAAAAGGACTGGAAATTGGCGTGTGTTAGCAAGAAATGCTGACAAGTAAATTCATAGACATAAATGCAAGGAGCTGCGTTAACCACTGCATCTCCATATGGAATATCGTTGCGAGCCTATACAATTGCACAGGTGCCACCAGTCGGTACTTGAGTCCTGCAAATCGCGGCAGAAGCGACATAGGAGATAAATTATCGTAAATTCATAAAAGATTACCGATGCTGACCGATGCATAATATGCAATCATCCAATACTGATTTCAACAAATGCGATGCAATGCAATGTATACGAACCGCCCTCACACAAATGAGTAATCAGGATGGGTGGAATCTTTCCATGGATGAGATAGCGGTCGACGCTTCTCTCGTCATCCAAACGTCGGGGTCCGTAACCCAGACGGTTGTGGTACGAATAATCTTGGACCGATGCCCATTCCCCCGCTTCCGTCCGCCAGGCTGGATGACATGAAATGTGGGGGTGAATTCGCCAGCATATACACCGGTCGCGGGAGCTGTGCCTCTGGGGGCCCTCCTGGTTGAGGCAGCCCAGACGGATACACAAACAATGGTTGCGCAACATAGGCAGGTGCCAAGACCTGTGGTTGACTCCCGTGGCTGTCTGTCGATGGCGGTCCTTCATGCGACGGCGAGCCAGACCCTCCACCGCCACCAGGCTGACTAAACAGCAAGTTGGCGCTCGAGCCCAGTATGAATGGAGTCGGGAGGACTGGACCAGCAGTGCCCGTTCCCGAGGGAGGCGGCGGTTGTGGAGGGAGCAGCCCCGTCGTCGAAGGTCCTGCGAACAGATCGATCGGTTTCGCACGCGAGGTGTACCACGATGAGCCTTTGTTCTTAGTAATAGGTCGGCTGTAGCGTCGCGTCGTCGCCTCACCAGGCACGTAGATACTAGAGACACCCGACGAGGCGATCCACGGAAGTCGGTTAAGATCACGAACAAACTTGCCTGCTCGTGCAACCTGGGATCGGATAGATTCCGCAGGGGGTGGACGAATGGGTGATTCCATTTTCATAAAGTCAGCAGAAGGTCGTGGTTCAGCAAGAATGGGGGAGGAAATGCGGATGGATGCATCTGCAAGGATAGGCGTAGACATAGCATTAGGGACATCGCCTTCCTGCTCAAAAGGAGCACGACTGGATGTAGAAGTGTCATCCGAATGAGAATGGGGGCGTGTTGAGTGTAATGACGGATGAAGACCACTGTCAAAGTGTTCGAACGAGTGTTCGCGGACTGCAGAGAGCAACAGGCGTTCTCGTCGTCCATCACCACTGGCATCACTGTCGGTGTGATTACCATGTCGCGGGCGTGGCGATGCCGACTCGAGGCGTTCCACTGTGGGTATGTTGTCCGAGTTGGGCGTAGTGACACCAGGGATGGCAGAACCAGTATAGCGCGAGGACATCATTCGCCTTGTCTCGATCGTACCTCCACCCGTTCTGATTCCTTGCCTCTCCGGCTTTACATGGTCCCTCAGCCGGCCCTTTGACATGACCTTGGGAAGCCGCCGCAATCCGCTGACGAAGCCTCCTACGAAATTCCTCTTTTCACTCTTTCCATCCGTAGTCACCGGTACCACTTCACTAAATCCGTATCCATGCCCTTGATGGTGACACTCGTCCCGATCATCGACACTGACAGTCATGTACTCTGCATCCAGTTCCGATTCCGTAATTGTCGGCGCGGACTTGCGTAAAACGGGTGTTGGGGTACGTGCCTGCTGGAACGCGTATCGTGGTGTCTGCGGTGTATGTGTGTGTGCCGAAGGGGGCTGAGATTGGGAAGTGGATATCCATGTGACATCGCGCATGCGAGGCTGGGTTTGGCCACTGTGACGAGAATAACGGTCCCTAGTAACAGGGTCTGCGAGGAAATCCCGTCCGCCGCTGTGTGGGCGGGTAAAGCTCGTGTCAATACGGACGGGGCCTATTTCAGAAAAGTCGGCCATAATGCGTAGTAGTGAACGTCTGGAGGTGGAAAGCGTTGGTTTGCCACTCAGTACTGGAATGACAAAAAGGCAAAGTGGTCGTGGTTGACAGGACCGCGTAGCAGGTGCAAACGGGATGGAGCAGGTAAAAGCCGCTTGGGACAGCGCAAATGGAATGGAGCGTGCACGAGGCGGCACTGGAAAGGGGCCAATTACAGTCAACGCGGCGTGTCCTTTGCACGCGACAGAACACGCGCAAAGTCTGAGCAGACTACGGTCGGCGGTCCACATTGTTGAACGCTACAGTATCATCATGGACACCGGATTCTCGTGGTTGGCCTCGGGCTGTGAGTCGACAACCGGGGCCACCGTTACTTCAGGGTGTCGCGCGAGCGTCGAAATGTGACAGATGCTGCCGTCCATGTTACTCAGTGAGCGGGGGATGGCGTCGGGACACTGTCAAGGACGTTAGAGCGTTCAAGCAGAAAATTCTTTTCGCAAGTACTACCCACGGTTGTCGCGCTCTACCTGCTCAGCGCTGAGCGGTGACGTTAGCCTCCACGTTGGCTTCAACCTCACAACCCGCTCATTGTCGTGCCCCCGGTTCAAGAGAAGGAGACCGCGGAAGCGTCTGGAACGAGACAGAATGGGGTTAACCTCCACCCTGCAACAGCATCGAAGTTAAGCTGCGCTTTCCAACAGCGTCGACATCATCCCGCAATTTTTACGTTGAGTTCTACTATGTACACTCATCGTATTACTCAGGTACCAACTGAGACGCTATCGGCTTAGGCAGAGACCGGCGGGACGGGAGATAGATCTCACCAGATCCCATCATCGAGGCACGGTCGCGCTAGACTTCACAACGACAGCCGGTGGCCCTCGTGCTTTCAACCCATCGCATGTCCTTTCGCGAACATTCCAGTCAAGAGTTCTGATGCAGACTGCGTCGTTCCATACCACTTTATAGGACACGAGGTTGCATTATTCATTTAAACTTCAAGCTTTGTCAGGATGCCTCACTCATCCAATGCTGTGCATTCAATGGCCTGTACTACAACTACCACGGATGACGCTGCAATGACGATCGCATATCTCGGTTCCCGCTCTCTCCGGCCCCACTATGACTCTGGACTCGAGGCTGAGGGAAATTTCTCCGTCAAACCCGGTTTCCATTGTCAAATCTCCGCCAGATGTCAAAGAAATCAAACACTAACCGCTTTGGAAGTCATTGCCTTTCATGAGTACGTCATGACGAAATGACGTTTGCCTACTCCATGAAAGCGCGTCTCTATATAATGGGTAGCCTTGGCGGTGGGTTGTTGAACACACCAACGAACAAAACGCGCGGGCCTTTCGCTTTCCCTCAAAAATGAGCACGGGCATGTTTTCAGTAGTCGAGCATCCAAGTTCGACCAACTCTCGTCGATCTAGCACGCCTAGCCCATCGTTACAGCGAGGCAAAGCCTGCTTGTCCTGCCGGTATGTGCCAATCTTTGTCTGCTGTTGGACGGCCACCCACACCGTGTCTTCGCTCCAGTCGAAGAAAGATGGCGAGTATCCGCCACGTACTGTGTTTCCTCTTAGTAACTCATCACCCCGTAGAAATGTGACGGTTTCAAACCCGTCTGTACACCCTGTCTTCGGGGTGAACGTGTCGAGGACTGTGAATATACCGATGGTCCACGGCGTCCGCGGACATTGACGTTGGAGGAGGATATTGCACGATTAAAAGCGAGGGTGCAAGAATTAGAGAACCCAGAGGAGGTGATGCCTTCTGTGCAGCTCCATCCCCCATACGCGGATGCGTGCTCCACCGTGAGCAGTACAATGAATGGCTCAACTCAGATACATGCCTCATCTACGGGCCCCTATCATATGATAAGGCATGCCCGATTTAACGATCCACAAATTGGTGCGTACCACAAGTCGACCCGAAAGTCGTGTCCTAACGCGACTGCTAGGTTCGACTGAGTTACACCGGGCTGACTCCGAAATCGAGATCCACTTGCATCCTGATCGCGCGTAAGAGTTCCCCCTTTCCATTCTATTGTTGAGCACCGTGAGCTCATCACCTCGGCATCTTGTACGATAGGCTAACCGTCATTACGCCGTACATGGCTGAGATCGGCTTCTTCCTCGACATTGATCGCCTTCGCGTCCAAGGCACCCACATCTTGCCTGCCTTACAAAGTGCAATTGCACTTTGGTCGGTTCACATCACATCAGCATGCGAATCGGATCACGGGCAAACCCGCGAACGAAGTCAAACTCTCACATCCAACCTTCTCTCCCAAACTCAAACTCAGCTCGCTTCGGCCCTAAGTACCGTCGATGCCGAACCTGACCCCGCCGTATTTCTCCACCTAGTTCAAGCTGGAATATTATTGGCATATTATATGCAACGGATCGGCCAGCTAGTTGGAGCAAGATATTATGCCAGTGGTACGTGGGCATTGGCAACAATGTTGAAGTTGTATCAAAAACCCCACTCATTGGAATGCGGTGGTCAAACCGATCGGGTTTCACGGGAGGGGGCAGTGGGGCAAAGAAGGGATGGGAATATGAATGTACCTGTGTTTACGTTGGCGGCGTGTGCCAGGTGGGGGGAGCCGTTGGACGACATCGAGGCGGAGGAGAGGGTGCGTGCGTTTTGGGCGGTGTACGCCCTCGATCGGTGGTTCAATGTGGTGTGTGAAAGGTCTCGTCAGTCGCTAATGACAGATGGGAGCGCCCTGAATACGATAACGGTACCGTGGCCTAGTTTGGGGGGAATGAGCCAGGTCAGTCTTTGCTATTTTTGTTCTATAATATCACACGACCTTAATTTTCAGGCAAAGTCGAACCCGGTCCAACAATTTTTCAGCGATTCAAATCATGATTTCACACACGATGGCGCGGAAGCGATGCTCGCCAAGGCCTCGGTGTTGCTTGGGGAAGCAACTGCGATCGCCGCTTCCTACGAGGCTGGTACGCCATTGTTCTTATCTCGTCCCTGTTCAAATACGTGCCCTTGTTAATTAATCTTTGTTTGGGTCAGATACTGCAATTGGCCAGTCGTCCGCGTTTCGAGCGCGTTTCGGGGCATTGGATGCACTGCTCCAACGGTGCCTGAACGCGGCCATGGCGATGTCAACTAGCTTGCATGGACACCCATCACAGGCGCAAGAACAAGGGCAGGTACTCGTTACGGTCCACCTGATCGCACTCGCACACGTCACCCTCCATCGATCATTTATCCCAACCTATGGACCCTCTCGGAAACGTTGTATCGAGGGGGCATTGGGGGTCGTCCGGGTGTTGGACCGGATCAGCCCCAAGGTGGGGGTTATTAGTCCTATTTATGCGGTATCTAATGGTTCCCCATGGAGCGTTGGATGCCAGACTAATGTGCTTTTTGTCTTCTTGTAGCCTGTTTGGACGACACTGTGTCTCGCATTGCACGCCGAGGTCCTTCGCCTCCGCGCACAACCAGACACTGATTCGTCGCGCCGCAGAGAGGAAGGCGAGATGATGCAGGCGATCCGGAGATTAGTAGGTGTATTGAGCGCATTATCACAACGTTGTCCGAGTCGTTGTAAGTCTTTACCCCTTTCCATATGATCTCGGAGATTGGGCTTGATGTCGACTTGTTGATTCAGTTTTTGCGGCCAACATCGAGGCGGTGTTACCCGTTATCGAATCGATCGCGACCTGATTTAGAAAGAGGGGGAGTTGCCTGAGAACGAACGTTACCGAGATACAGAACATTGACTGTCTGCGTGGATATGGTAGTTATTCGCTCTCTGGCCTCTCCAATGGTTACATTCAACCTGTATACTGTTTTGTCCTTGACGGTGTAGCAAGGTACTCTAGTCTTGACGTAGATACATGCACTTAATTTCTGCAAGGTCACCAACTCCATTTGCGCTCCGACTCAGACACACTCCAGCATGGCGAATGGTGATGTCGCTTGAGGTGCTAACGATGATCCAAGGTATCAACAAGGGGCCATTAATCAAGACGAACAAGACCCACAGGACGGAGAGAAACTTGGCTTGCGGAGGTTTTGCAAACCATGCTTGGCACCATCGCCAGTTTTGATGGAAATCCCATTAGGCGATGGGATGAACGCAGTCGCGTTTGAGTTGAGCCCCGTCCCCCTCCCCGCGCTCGGTGACGCCGTGCTATTCCCAACTGCCACAGCAGACCCAGAGAACGTGATGGTGGAAAGCGTCGAGCGCGCGGTCGAGGGACGCTCCAGGTCATCTTCAACGTGGAGGGTATGTATATATGGAGCAAGCTCTTTCCACGAATCTTCGTCAACGAGGGCTGGGGTGGGGTCGATCGTACCGTCTTCTTGGTAGAAGAGTGCTGTGCTGACGCGGACAGGGTCAGTGAGGGAAAAAGAGCTTTTGATGAGGGCGATCACGGTCTGTAGTAAGCGGGCCATTGATTGGCGGGCCTCAGTATCAGTCAATGGGACACATACGCGAAGAGGGACGCGAGAAAAGTGTTCCCTGCCAAACGCCTTGATTGTAGGCGATGCGGTAGAGGTATAATGGACAAACACGGGAGAGGTCCGAGGAAGTGCAGAAATGAGACGAAGTGCCTCGAGGCATTGCCCCAGACCGGAGGCAAGCTCATTGGGAGAGGTGGCAAGCTGAGAGAGAAGTCGTTGCTGTGGGCGGGTCATCGCGAGGTGATTGAGAAGAAGGAAGCGAAGTGGAAATGTTGCGGCCCACTTGCCAGACGAGCGCTTCGGAACGATATCGACACTTATCATTTCACCCACATGCATAGTCTCGTTACCATCCGTTTTAGGACATTTTGGGCTGACGCCCGGCTGCTGCCGAGTCCTAAAACGTCTGGTGACTTCCAGACAAACGTATCGGTCACGCCGTGACCAAAAATACGAACTCTTTCAGAGTCACGACTGTATTAGTAAGCACGGACTTTAGATTAGTAAGCAAGTGGACCTGCGATTTCACAATGGACAGCGACGACGACTCTGGAACCTACACATTCAGTTCAACATCCGGTACAAACAATCCATCCGGCCTCATATATGACACGGAATATGCGCTAGACACAGATCTGGATGCCCCAGACTCACTCTTGGATCCACTCTCACCACCGATCCAATATCACTCGAAAGTGCTGCTCCTCAGAGGTCAGTCCAATCTTGATTAATGTAAATGCAACCTACCGTGTGAAGTGCATTGTTATAGGTTGTACGGTTGACTGCAACTGCGCGCAGACCTATGTGATTACTACAGATAGCCATGGCGCGGATATACGTTCGGAAGCACGCATTGACTCCTTTCCATGTCACCACCGGATGATTCCATGAGAGTTTTTTTCTGGCTTCTGGAGTAGTACGCATTTTTTGGCCACCGTTAGCATATTGTAGTATAACGTCGCATCTTGAGTCTTTCATTCAACCGGTTTGTTGATGTTCTAACAGGAGTCTAGCATCATGGCTGTTAGTGTAATGCAGAGTCGCGGTAGTCGGAATCGGATCCACTATATGGCAAGTCCCGGTGGCTCTCAGACTCATACACATAACTCAACGCTTTTTAGCCTATTGACTATGGCTGGCCATCTGCGTACAGCCAGCTCCATCCCATCAACTCTCACGTGGGTCGTGCTACATATCATCAACGAGCATGCTGAGTCAATGCACAGGCTCAGCTCTGACACGTGCGGTGCTGGTCCCCACGGTCTTTGCTATCACCCTCCTTTGATGGACCTCGTGATGGACATGTGTTGCCCGCTTTTTTCAAACGAGATAGGACGATCAACTTGGCAGGTTGTGGCCTTAGGGATTCACTCGGCGTACGTAGATGCCAAGTGATTATGCAAGGTGCATCCTGACTATTTACGTGCCCTTTCAGGACATGGTGCTGCGATGCCTTGTCCCAGTATCCAGGCACATGACCTACCGAAAGGTACGAATATTTAGCATTGTGGTGCCTGAACGATACCAGTTGTATCACGATCGTTAACTTAGCATGGAGTATGGGCGTTGTGATGGTAGGTAGATGCAGAAACCCATCACCCAGTGACATATTTAGGGCATTCTGGACCCTAGCGGAGTTTGGCCGCTGCGTAGTGGGGCTTTCACGGCGCACCACGTAAAATTGCTGACGGGACTCCGAGGATGCAGTTTCGACGGCAAAGAGTGTCATTGTCAATATCTGGCCTGCCTCGTGTTCATCCCTTTCTGGACCTCAACGTTAACACGTCCAAATCGCCAAACGGGTATGCGGAACTTTGATTCTTCCGCAGGTATGTCATGGTCACACAATTTCAGGAGCGCATGCTTTACACTATCCAAGTATAGGATCTCATCCGCCCCATAAGTCGAGCTCTGAAAGCGACATTCATCTCCGAGGTACCAACCCTGAAAATTAATATTCTATCCTCTAGCAAAGTATGGCAAGACGGAGAACTCAGACATGCCACCCATTAGAATCAAGTTAGTGTTCATCCAACTGGATGTGCACGATATCATCTGATTTGCAGTTATTATCAGCTACGATGGTCACCGTCATTGCAGATATGATAGTAAGTAATTTTTTGAATGTGAAAATACAACCCCGTTACCCTTTCCTGGTAGACCCTACCCATCTAAATGGGGCATCTATGCATTCGACTCTCGCGTCTTCCTTCGCCCGTCATCTACTTTAGATGAAACACCATCCCAGGGGAAACCCTGGTCATGAGTTTCCGCGGCATTCGTCCTTGTGTGTGCAAATTGCGTGAGATATATCTATATGTGCTACGAATCTGAGCACAGACAGGTCCATTATCAGAGTGCCAACACTGTTTTGTAAGACCCTTTATCTCCGCCGCGCGACGTGCTGCCCAAATTGAGTCGATTCATAGGTGTACCGCTTTCCGTACGTGCACGTTATATGCACTTATCCCGCGGACGCTTGCGCCGGCCCGTCTCTATCAAGCTCGGAACCCCTCATTTGTCACACGGTCGGTCAATCTACGCCGTAGATATGTGCACTAATTTCTACCGATCCTTGTTGACGTTCATGGGTGTGATCAGAATCTATCGATGCGTCTCCATCGTAACACTCATCTTGCAAGGGGCCTAGCTCCGTTACGAACAGTGGGACCTGTACGGTATTTTTGACACCAGCAGATCGTGAGTCGCTCGCCCCCAAGCTTGCCGCCATCCTCCCCGATTGTTAGGTGGGAAAAGTCGTCATCTAAATCGCATGCACGATTACCTTGGACAGTCTGAACGTCTCCCCTCAGAATATGACACCGTTCGATCGGAATCACAAATGTTGGTCGGACGGACGCTGTTTTTTTTTCGGTGATGGCTAATTGGATATTTCATGCGACCCATTTCGTAGTGGTTACAAGCCGCGCCTTTCTCTCCCCCTCAGATGTACTTGAAACAGTCGATTTCGAGTACAAGGCGATAGGCCAGTGTTAATCCAACTACTAGACGCTTGGATCGACACACTTGGCACGGATAACAGGGAATTCTATAGGATTGTGTATGCAATGCATGTATGAATCTAGTGCGATGCTGGGGAGAAGGTTTACCAGCGAGTAAGAAGTTAAGGAGCGTTGTCAAGCTTGACCGCTCTCTGTAGATTGCCTTGTTGAATGAGAAATCCACAAGAAAATCAGTGGACTCACCCCTTGCGTCCTTCCTAGAGAGCAGAGCCACAAAACAAAGCGCCTTGGGAGTGAAATCTTCATTTTCTCCATCTCCTGAAGTGTATTCTGTAATTGGATGCCTATTTCATCGTACTCCTCTTGGAGACTCTTGGCGAGGCTTGGATCCTTTTGCATCCCTGCTTCGTCTGCGAGCTTGTTGAGTGTCCTCCTCTGCTCTGCAAGGAGACTTTGAAGACGAGAATATACAACTCTGCCTGCTTCCGTCTCGTTAAGTCGCTTTTGCTGTTCGACAAGTTCCTCTTGCAAGAGGAGAGGAACTTTCGGGAGGTTTGCATCTACAAGTTCATTTACGATCTCGGATGCAGACAAGGATGTATTGTAGAACCGTTTCACAACAGCGCCTTCTTTTGTCAGTGGCTGCCAAAATTCGTTGACAAGCTGGCTCTCCCTCTCCCCTGTCAGATGGTCTTTGGCGATGTCCCACATGGTTGTCACCAGACGTGCTCGACGGAGAGGTAAATTGCCACAGAGGCGCCCAAATATTTGAAGGTTCCTGTAAACAGAACCAGTCATCCGATTGTCAGTGATTCGATGGAGGTAGATTATCCCAGTAAGTCTGAGAGTGGTGCCATCTGGATATCTTGTATACGCCACTAGCGTCAGTAGTAGGGGTAAGACACTGTTCAGGACAGCGCACACCTCTTTGTGATCCAGTCAGCGATCATCTGTAAAATCACCATATCCGGTCGATACGTGTCATCGAATCCAGGTGTGTCGACTAGCACGAGGCGCGAGTCACGGTGCGGAATCGTATACGGCGTGACGTTCTGTGTTGCAGAGGAGAGAAGAGCCGCTTTAGGCTTCTCAGCGTTCTTGGTGAGGGCGTTGATGAACTAGTTGTTCTTAGGACAGTACTCCATGCTTGAAAGGACTACTCACGTTCGTCTTTCCCGACCCAGTGGGTCCCATGATACTGTTTCGCACAAGTTCATTAGTACGCTGCTGGTCTGATGAGACTCAGTACCTACACAATAATCTGGTCGGTGGGGTTTGCTCTGAACTTGGTCATCGTGGGTCTGGCAAGGCTGACCCGTGGGGGAACGCAGTGGGCCGTTAAGTAGAGCGGAGGTCCGTCCTCCTGCACTGATCGTGTAAATTAGGAACACGCTTCTTGAACCGGAACGGGCCTTTAGCGATTCACTGATACGTACGCCAGGAAGGGGAATTAGTGTTACGCCAAAAAACACCAAGTCACAGTACCGTGCATCGTTTGCGACAAGAAACAGGTTATTACATAACCACGAGTTTCAAACAGCTTCACCAATTTCTTTGCTAGTCCTTTAAGCTTTCATTGTTGGTGTCATTACCGTTTACGAAGTGTACATACGACAAATGCCGTCTGCAGTGGTCAGTCATCCATCTCTCGCTCGCTGATGACCCAGCCGACAGTCGCAATTATGTATTCTATGCTTAGTAGTACGCATTGCGATCCATGGTAAGCCCAAGCACGGCGTTCGATCTTTACATGGTTTGAATATCCCCCACAAGGTCCTCAACGCGGTGGAACCGCAGCACTGCTAGCTCCGGTCACAGAACCATTCCTATCGATTGAAAAGTCGAACCACACTAGGCGAAGCACTGCAGACATTTGTAACCCAACTAGCACGTGGATATTTATTCATTTTCATGCGAGAACTTCCGTGCAATGAGGTCCCACCCTCACTCGAATCCAACTGCGCAAGTCCTCTCGCCATACTCGGCCCAAGTCCCAAACCGAAAGCCGGTGACATACGTACTCTCATTCTAACGATCATCAATTCTTGACGTCACATGGATAAAGGTGCGATTCAAGCATTCATTTCTGGTTGCCCACACCACCTTGCCTCTAGGTGTTCATCACCTGGTCGATGCCGCTCAAGTCATCCGTACGTCCATTGTTGACAACGCTAGCATATTTTCTCCTGGCTTGGCTTGGTTCACTTGGAAATGCAAGTGATACTCGTGAATGGATGAGACATAGCGCCAGTCGCCTCATATTCCAGGGATACCCTTATCAACGCCGCTCGCCTTAGATGTTGTGTTTCTTTCTGCCCACGATGGGTGGAAATCCAACCGGTATAGAGCCTTGGTCCTCAAAAAATGGCGCTGTTTATGGCTCGCACCCCTCAACGTCGCTTCTCGGTTCGCATGACCGACCACTTCTTTTTTCGTGACAAAAGGAATGCTCCGTTGTCTAGGCCATAGCTCTTCCTGGCCCGTGAACGTCGATATGCTGTACTCCTGGTTCATCCTCAGCGTTCGAACAAGGACAACTTGGGGCTGTCAAGGGCTCAACGCAGGATTCTCGTCGTCGCGATCGAAGAGAATAAGTGTCATGTCTTGAAACGATACCTTCTGTCGTCGTGTCGATCCAAGACCGATCTCGAACCGCTCGTAACGCAGGTAAACACCAACGCTCACGGTATCCAAGGGCATGTACCGCGTCTCATTCAAAGGGATCACTTCGTCGTTGCACAAGTATTGAAAGGATTGATCTCGAAGAGCAATCTAATGACCATTGGTTGATTAGTGCTATCATACTTGGCTCGCCCGAGTAGCACAAGAAGTCGTCTTGATCTTCTCGTGTGCGTCACCGAGCACGTCGCGCAACTTAATACCAACCAACACAATGCCATTGTCTGTACTGATGTTAATGAAGAGCTATGCTCTCCTTCAGGTACATACACCGGGTTATAGGTTACAACTGAAACAACTCCCCAACGTCGACATATATAAATAGAATAAGTCAAATGAATGGATGCGTGAACGAAAGCAAACGTGAAAAGTGCGAGGATATCAGTGTAATGGTGCAAAGCGTGCAGTATAAAACGAGTGTGATGTTGCCCATTCACTGATAGTGATATGCAAAACGTGTCAAGGAAGAATTGCGAACATAACCTTAGCGATAACAATATGCAAAATGAACGTGTCAAAGGTCTCTCTCATGGAATGTGACCTTACTGGTAATGATATGCGAAGCGAATGTGTTAATGGTCCTCTTGCGAATGCGAAACTTGATGATGCTGATAATGATGTGCAAAGAAAAATGTGTCAAACGTCCCTCTTGCGAAACATAACCTTGGCACCCGAATCGGCCGCGATGGCCGGACCAATGCGCCAGCATTGTGGACGGGGCGAATGATCTTGTAGCTTGACGTCGTAGGACGTTATAATATGAGCCAGCATTGATTTGAGTTCCAAGGCAGCGAAAAAACGACCAGGACTAGACAATTTGCGTGAGTTGACACCCAAGAAGAGCGAAACTCTCCATACCAGGCGTGTTTACCATGCCCGAAAGGAAGGTATTGTAGACTTGTAGAAGCAAAGTGGTGTTTTGTGCCCTCGCCACCTTCCTGGTCGCGCATGTGAAAGAATCGAAAGGGTTCGAAGAAATGTGCATTTTCATAAATCTCCTCGTCGTGATGAAGAGATTCCGACGGCGAGACGATGGATGTTCCTGCGGGTATGAACGTTCCATCGGAGAAAGTGAAATCTTTTAGCGCCTTGCGCATCAGGGCGACTAATGTGAGGGTAGTGATCAGTCTCCCCAGTATAGACCATGAATGTATGACATACCGGAAGTCACCCCCGTCAAGCGTTGACTTTCCTTCAAAAAGCTATCAACTTTGAGCATCTTTCCAACTGACTCCTTTGACCATCCCTCATGTTCGACAATCGAATCGACCTCCTCGCGAAGGGGCTCCATGTACTGCGGATTCTCAGCCAACAAGAACAACGCCTGCGTGAAGCTCTATAGCGGAGGCATTGAGTATGTTGTAAAGCAATCAAGCCACCGGATCACGTACATGAGCGCTTGTCTGGAAATACACTTACTCAACATCACGCAATAAATGGAAGCACGCGGGGACTCACAAGAATCGCAGCAAAGTTGACAGCCAACACGCGGCGAGTCAGGAGTTTGACTGTACGCTCGCTCTCTGGTGCCGCATGTATCAACCACGACAAAAGGTCATTCTACGTGACATCTCAGAAGAATAGTAACCTCAAGAAAGACCAACTAACCGGCTTGTCGTCCCAGTCGTTTTCATACTCCAAGAGCATCAGTCGCTCCTGAATTATGGGACCGAGCATCGCCATTGCACGCCTTGTGGTGTCTTCAGAGAAGAAGCGGGCTACAATGCTGTGGAAGCGTGAGAATTACATTCGGGATAGACCTGACAGGCTTACGGGGCTAGACAATTGGGAAATAGCCTGATTATGTTTGCTCTCTCAGCAACCTCTGAAGTATATCGTAAGGTGAGATTTATCCAATCAGGGTCACGGCCTAACATAACTGTGAGTGATACCAGGCGGCCGAAGGAACAGCATACACACATAAAGGAAGACCGACGAATAATCGGTTACTGGTCCTGCACACGACTTGCTGCATAGCGCCGAGTGCAGGTACACTCTTCCATGCTGTATCCTCTTATCAGGCATGCGACACGAAAGATGACAATCTACTACTCACCGTTTCCCTTGAGATCTAATACCTGGTCAAAGGCCGTGCTAATCTCATCCCTCATTTCAGTGTATAGCGTGCCGAGATTGCGAGTCAGTTGTAGGCGCACAACTGAAGCGTGATACGGGTGGTGAAAAACCTCCTTTCCTACGGTATACTGCATCTGAACCGTCTGCCAACGAAAGTGAGACCTAACTGACAGAACCGAAGTTGCAACCCGTGCTCACCTCATTGACCTCGTCGATAAATGAGAGCGCGTCGTTGGGAGCTTTGCGCAGTTCCTCCATTTGTTGGCGACCACTCAAGACAACGATCCAACGGTAACGATCAGCAACCTTGAAGGGGACGGATTTGTACTGCGAACGGCTTGACCCATAGTCCACAAAAGCATCACATATCGCGACGCACCTTCTCGTAGCCCTCCTGAAGGAGTCCGATTGCGTTTAATTGAAATTTGTAACCAGCGCACAGCGATCCAAACCAGCTGCTCGATCCAATAGTTGGGATTGCATCGAGCTGGGTGACGAATGATTCAGTGAAACGAGAGGTAGTATTGATTGCGTACCCTTGAGTTCTTGGACAGTTGAGCAATAACGATTGTTGTAGTAACGATGCCTGCAACGGTAGATGCGAACCCTAGGGAATTTGAAAGGAATGTGTGGTGCATCTTGGTAGCGGGTGCAGAGTTGGACTCACCCACGGGTCCATGTCAAGCATCGATCCTCTTTATGTGTTCGAACACAGAAGCCGAGAAGCGAAACCCTATTTGCTTCTGCCCTCGCGAGATGGGCCTGTGAACATAGCCGAGCTTCGCGCTCCATTTCCCGCCCCATATTGTAGGCGGGCGCAGGAACGACCCTGGGTTTCATTCTTTTCCTGAAGCGCCCTCCAATCACAATTCCCGGACGGCCCGATGAAACTATGGTCAAGCGGTTGAGTATCTACCCTCTTTGCACAAGAGCTCTGGCGAAGGGTCATCCCTGGCCCCAAGTGGCTGTCAAAACAATATCCATTACAGCCACTAAATATTACATCCCTGACTCGTACGATAAAGGTTCAACAGCGCAAAACCCGAGAATGCAAATGGTGTACTGACCAAAATCCTTGCTAATCACAAAGATCCGAGACCTAGCTATGACCTCAATCCACCATGTGCACGCTTTGTTACATCTTCTGACGGGAAGCGTTCGAATTACGTTGCGTGCGTGACGAGCACCGCGGGGATGATCATTGACGAAGTCCAGAGCTCTGGCAGGACACGGCGGGGGAAGCGTATAGTCCCTGAGTCTCAGAAAGGAGAGATGAGCTATGTAGAAAACATTTGCCTCGGCTCGAAAGATGAACAACATAACATATGAACGACAAAAAATTTACCCTGTGAGAGTCCGTCACTGCTATGCAAACCATTACTCTTGTCTGGGGAACGCAGACTGGAACCCGCGCTGGTTCACGATGACCGCCGCCAGCCGCATGGCCTTGAAGACTTTAGGCTAGCTTAGCATAGCTTGGGCACGGGCGGAAGTCCTAGGGGGAAAAAAATCATGCGCATAGCGTGGAAAGAGGCGTAAGGCTCGAAGCTAGGCACTGACAAGTGACTTACGTAACATGGAGCAGTTTGGCAGTTGCACCAATTTGCGAATTGCAGCCCGAAAACCAGAAAATGATCAGACGATGCAGACCGGTGTGACTACCCCCTGCAGCAAGCTGAGTCTGCAAAACGGCGACATGCATCGATGCATATTTCTCAATGTTCATGCTGACTAGGAATGGACGGCAGTGCATTGTCAAGCAATGTAACGTAACTAAAAGACAATAGCGTTTCATGACAGGGGTTATTAGAATGGAAACTTTGCGAGGATTTTGACTGGCCGCCAGTCAGTTGGTGTCAAACTATGACCACAATGTGAATGCCGCCACAAGCGAGCACGGACTCATACCAGGAAGCGGTGAGGTCCGAGGCTATACGATCACAAATTATTAGAGTTCGCATTCTATGTTCTGTGTTTTGCTTACCGTGCGATATGGGATGTTTGCAGATACAATGCTAGTTGGACTGGGGACTCGGCTTGACTCCTCATGACATCAAGTAGCTACATTTGCACTCGTCAGCAACTTGGCATACTGAGTCATGTGGATGACTCAATTCAGGAGAAGCCAATGCTCGCGCACATGTCAGCGGCTCCGCTTAATCATGCTGTCATTATTAGACTGGTCAAAATTGAGGGGAGATCCCACACGGCAAATGACGTGATGCCGCAGAACGGACGAAGAGTCAGATGGGCCCCATCAGCTAAGATCAAGGTGTCCTTCGTTCAATCATGGAAGGTTCTCGAATTCAGATATGTGGGTGCATATGGTCCACGGAATATTCTATCCTGTACATAATGGATTATATTCTTATGGCCAGGAAGATTACACGCACAACAATAACACCAAGTTTACGATTTGAATAAAGGGTGGCAGCATATGCCATCGTGCCCGAGGATTTCTTTCTGGGTTTCGTGTCCTAAACCTCGTTAGCTTTGCAATGTCAACAACACGAAGAGAGTACAACGACTCAAGCATTAACGCATTGTATACGGCGTTGCACAATGGACCGTTCTCCTGCGAACTGGCATCGGTTGCGGGGTTCCGAGATGAAAAGAAACCCTACTCGAGAGTCGAGAAGCCCTGCTTGTCAGTATCCTAGATACTATGTACCCACCTGATCCCTGAGACATTTTTCGGTAGCGTAAATAGCTTCCTCGCATGGTTCAAACTAGTCGCATGGACGCGGATGGAAGACGGCAGCCACTGCTACCTTGATTGCCAAGGGCGATTTCAGAACCAACAAGTAGGGTCGCGGCAGTAGGACATTCGAACGGTCCTTTTCCCTGAAACTTACGGCATATATCCGAACTAGAGGATTCACACGGTATAATGCATGGAAATAAGTTGTAGACTCTTTACGGTGATCCATGTTTGCTATCAGTTTTCGTACCAGATTATTATTACAGCAGAGCTGCGTCTGATACCCTACTAGTGCGTGTATTTCTGCAGCATGAGACCAGAAGGGAAACAATAAAATAGAAACGGATAATGACGAGCAGCCAGTCTAAATAGATAAGTCATGCGATACGTTTACCTTGGTCCAACGCTGAGGTCTAAGTAAATGATAAATATCCAAGCCTCGTGGGTCAATCATCGTCGTCGCAATAGCCATTCTTTGCTACCTCTTCGCGAGAACAAAATCCAAAAGCGGAGGGCAGTTCACCCCAAGCGTCCTCCCTCCCATCCTCGATCTCCCGGTGACAATAAATCATGCAATTTGAGCAGAACCGTGAATCCCATCGTGAGTCCCACCGCAGGAAGGGATCCCGCGAGCCAGGCCGGTCCGGACACCATAGCTCCGTAATCGTTGCGAGGTTCCCAAGCGCGCACTTGACTTGATCCGTGCAGAACGGCCGCTTGCGCTTCAGCCAGCCGAATGTAAGCATTCGTAGCTCCAGGAGCTTGTCCCGGCCCATGATACAAGATTTTTGATTGGCAGGCGTGAGATGGTACAACACCCCGTCGTGGTAGTAGCCGTCGAGGATAGCGCTTAGCGGAGAGGAACAGACGCAGCGGTACATGGCAACAGGTAGCACAGACAGCAATTCAAACTCCCGAGCGAGGTTGATCAACTGAAAGTCATGCTTGTCTCGCCCGGTGATAGGGCTTTTGAGGTCAGGTGGTAGGAAGAGGAGGGAGAACAAGGATGATGGGTAGCACTGCCTGATCCTCCTACAAGCTTCATCGAATAGCCAGTGTATTTCGTATTTCTTGCCCAGCCGAAGGAAGGCTGTCAGCACAGAGAGGTGAATGGGCGCGTCTGTCGGAATGCGCTGCCTGAGCGGCATTAACGTCAACGGCGGCCCAACGGGTAGTTCGGGTACACACGGTCTCGCATACAACGTCTTGAGGACGATTTGGACCTCTGGCGGAGAGTCGTGCAGTGTGACGACGGGACAACCATCAAGTTTGCGGTCTGAGGACCTAGGGATCTCTGGTGAAGACAACATGTCATGAAACACCCTCGAGGCCGAGGAGAGAACGACCCGGTGAACGCGAAAGCACCCTCCGTCTACGGCAAGGACGACGTTTCCATCGTATAACCAGGGGTCGAGGCGACGCGGCCCTAGCAAGCTTGTACCGTTGGGCAAGGGCATACAAGACCAAAAACCCGCAGAGGCTGGGGTGAAACGCCAGAATGGTCGTCGAGGATGGCTACCCAAAGGCATCCACATTGCTCGTAGCATAGGTTGGCACGGCCATTAGTCAACGAGGACGCCTTCAGGTTACCTTGAACACATCACAAGGCTGGACGGCTGGAAGTCTCATGTGATGCTTGAGGAGCAAACAAGCAAAGCTAAATGATTTCCGAGTGGTCTCTCCAAACACTGCCTTAACTGGATAAATACGTCCCACACGACCATGTCCGAGGTCGAAAACATGTCCTTGTTCATTCTGCGATAGGCTAAAACGGGGGAGTATATACACTCAAGAGTTACCACCAACAATTCCGAGTCAATCGCAGTAGCTCCACACGCAGCTGTTCATTCACACACTCGACTTCTGATACCCATCCGTGTCCTTGACGAGGAATAGCAAGTTGGCACTGAGCAAGACGATGACCTGCATAAACGGTAAATACAGGACCAGAAAGGTGCTTCACAAGCTCACCAGGTGAATGTAAAATAAGACATTAGGTGCCGTGTCGATCGTCGCTGTGAGAATGCTACCCATAGCGATCGGAGAAGGCACTGTGCCCGCGCTGTTTACCATCTCGATCGCTGCTACTGCCTCTCCTAACTCGTTTCATGTCAGCACCAATTCTGCATGGATGATAGAACCGGACCTTGTTCTAATGGATCGACAGAACCAGCAACGAGGCTGCGGATTGCAGGAAAGTGTATTCCAGTGGACCCAACGAAAATTCCAGCTGCCATTTCGTGAGCCAAGGTGAAACAGTTGTCAACCAAAACCCTCACAGGCGATCAATGCCGGGATTGTCTTGGACTTGGCTACACATAGGAAGGAGATTGCCACGACGACACATGACACGAAGGCCAAGTGTATATCCAAGCGATCTGAAGTCTCCACTTCTGGTGCTTCGGCGCCACCTTCATCTACTGGAGGGGTACGTGTGATCTTTCGGTTGTAGTACGGACGCACTGCGAACGAGCGGGGGAACGACCAACGTCAAGGTGATCACGCTGCTAGCAGTAACAAAGGAGAAATAGAGACCAGTCTAGAGTGAAATAAATCAAGTTTCATCAAGGCGGATTGATGCACCACTCACATCAGCAGGAGTGAAGTGGTATTTCGATGTGACAAGAACAAGCCAGGCAGATGGGAGGTAGCTGTTGGCGGTGATGAAGATTAACGCGTGCATGGCACACCAAGTGAGTCGCCAGTTGCGACTTCCATTCTTCATGCGAGCAGGGAGGAGTATCTTTAAAGAAAGATGTAAAAGAGGGACCATATACTAGCGGCTGTATGAAGAGGTGATTCCGGGCGTATACGAGAAAGTGCATCTCGTTTTTCTTTCGGAAAAGATTCTGGGAGGGCGGATGTAACGTAAATGAATGCCAAGATAAACACGGTCATTGCGATGTAGAACACGATCAAGGGGTTACCTGTCGCTGTTGTGATGGATCCCCCCACAGCGTATGGTAGACAGGTCCCTGCAAGACACCACCTAAGAGACAGACGCAAAGTTTATAAGGTCACAAACCTAATGCAGCCCAGCCCGCTATTTTACTCAGCGCGGCAGTTCTTCGAGGCGGAATCAGACCCATCAAGGAGGTTACGAGTTCGAGACACACCTATCTGCCGGGACACATACGTCGACAATGTATGTGTTGATCAAGTGTATGTGCGATTGGAAGAAAACATCTGGCACAGGAATCCCACGAGAAAGACCCAATTACCGAACCCATGTGGCATAAACTGTGCTCCAGGTATCAAACAATTACCCGTGATTCCAGCGGCAAGTACGAGTAAGAGGGCGGGCTTTCTCCCGTAACGCGAAGAAATGCGGCTTAAAATGCTACACGAGGCCATTGCTAGGATTTCAGTAAGCAACCACGTCAATCATCAAATGCATCAGATACATACACATGGTGCCATCGATTGCAGCCATTATCGTCACGACGCTTGAAAACTTCCGTACCACATCGGGTGCGTCGCAGGGTTCAGAAGGGCTCAAGCTACCTGCCACCAGAGTATTCGTATCATCGTGTGAGATGTAAGAGAGCCTGCAGACAATTTGCCGCACAAGTTCTATGAAAGTTGTCAGAGATATCAGGCTCGCAAAACTTGTGGCGAGTACAACTGGAATGATGAGCGTTTCCGGTGACAACCTGAACTGCCCTCTCGATGAACCCCTGCTCAACTCGCCAGTTGGTCGAGATTGTCCAAGGAGTGGGACAGTCTCGGAGGCCGTCCCGTTCGAGGACGGCATGATGTAGGATGATTGACAAGTTGATAGTTACAGCGCAGCGCGCCAAGAGAACGCAATCCTGTCCATCGCCCGGCTTTTCGAAACACCGGACGACCGCGTCCTGTGCTTGTTTCATGGTCAGGCGTACGCTAGAGAAATTCAAAGCATGGACGGATGAGAGAATACTCTTATCAAAATCGGTTTGTATCCATGACGTCTGCAACAGAGCACCAAGAGAAGACTCGACAAGTGTTGGGACAGAGATAAGAAACTGGAAGGCGACTGTGACTAGTCATCGATGACTCAAAGATACCTTGTTTGGAAGACAGAGGTACCATGTATGGTAATCACGTGGTCCAGGTCTCGCCAGCACAAATCAAAAGTTTGCTCGCATCCACCTCTGACTAACAGTGGAAAGTGCACCCTTCGGGGTTGCACACGATAAAATTGGAACGATACAGAGAAGATTAGCATGGCCCCTGCACAAGGATGACACGCTTTTCCGGAGTGGTAGACCTACGGGTCTCAATATTTATTTTTCCTTTTTCTTTGTCATGTTCCGACGTGAGTGGAAAACTATGAAGCCACTGTCAAGTGGAATCCACGAATTGTTACAGTCATCTTCTCGTGTAGAACCATTATGCTCAATTTGACACGGTAGTACAGATAGCCGATAATAAATAAGATGTCACGACTATTTTCAAGTTTACACAGGTATGACACCACCAACCCTTCTATTGGGACTCCACGTTTCACATCGATCATCTCTAAGGTCTGCCGGTGGGAGTCCTGGCAGTTGAAGTCGTTTCTGACGTCATCAAAGTCACTGGACCCTAGCGTGAGATAATTTGACCTCGCAAGTTCGTACATTCCCCAAGTTGTGAATGCATCTGCTTTTACATTACGCGGCTTCACGTTCTCGATGATTTGCTCGACATTCGGCCCTCTCTCACATGTGGGTCATTGAGGAAGTAAGTGAATATCTTTGTGGATGAACTACATTGATTTCCATGTAAGATACAAGAGGGGATCGACCTAGGACTCGTGGTCGGAATCTGACATTTATGATCCAACACGAATCCAACTAAGTAGACCAAATGCCTATTTTTAACACGAGGACGTAAGTTCGTAGACTAACTTTGAAAACTGATGCGATGCTAATACTTCTGCTCAGCTGTCGAACTCATGAGAACCCGAACAATTTATCTCTGATCGATGGTGGGTCTATATTTACAAGTAAAGGGAATAAATTTAAAGCTTAAAGAACTAAGTACAGTGAACGTGAAGAGTGCATACAGGGACCACAAGATCCTGGAGAGTATGAAAACGAAAACGAACGAAACCGGAGTGCAAAAAACGATACCCTCACCGCTCATTTATACCTTCACTCGCTTGGCCGCTCTTCCTTTCTTCTGATTGTTGCCGCGCAGATCCAACTGATCCTCTCCCACACTTTCTCCACCCAGATCCTCCGCTCTGACGACCCTTCGGAAGACGCTCGGTTTCTTTCCTTCCCCTACGTTTGTACTGGAAAAGGCATTCTGTATGACCTTGCGCTCTTTCTCGACCCGCAGGAAGTTCGCTTTTGTCACCGTGCGCGCAATGTGGGGAGGGATCCCGCCCCTAGGTGCTCTCGCGTATTTTGCTGCAGAAAGGCCGCTCCTCGCCGGATTGGTAGGCAACTGGATACGATATTTCGTTATCTTGCTATGCGGAGTGGCGATTGTTTGACGTGGCGCGTTTTCGTTGGCTGGTAAGGTGGGCTTAACTTGAGCAGACTCGGGATTAGCGCGCTGCCCCAGTGGAAGGACGTAAGGTGCGGGATCCTCCCTAGGATTATTAGCTGCCCTGTTGATAATGTTCACAGGCGGAGCTTTGGCCTCTGGCGCATCCCCAGTCGCATGCGCTGCGGGCGATTGATTGGTACCCCCAGTTGGCTCGGTGCATGTGGAAGCGAGAAATGGTGTCAGCCAGGGTGAAAACCACGTGTCCATCGCTGACTGAGGAAGCATAAGGTGGTCATCGAGATCGAGAAATTGGGATCCATTCGGAGGGGACCATCCCCGGAGTATCGACGTGATCGGATATTCCACTTCGCATCGGGCTCCATCGTTGTCCTTCGAAGGAGGTACCAAGTCCTTGGAGATGTTCGGATGTTCGTCAGGCAAAGCATGCACCGACAGAGATCCTTGACTACCCGCTTCCTCGGAGTGGATGGGTTCGAGGGGGAGCGACAACGCCGAACTCAGTAGAGAGTGTGCTTCGGTGTCTGGGGCGATGATCGTGGCAAGTATATCGTCCAGTTGTGTCTCAGGGCATGGATTGATTTCTTCGCATGGCCAGATGTGCGTGATCGTGTGGGTGAATTCGAATTCGCGCGCAATATCGAGGAGGTCATCAAAATCAAGTGGTGCAAAAGGGTCTTCATGTGGAAGAGGAGCAAAGAGAGGTACGTCGCAGGGAGGGGTATCGCAGCTCAGGTCCGAAAACATGTCGACAGCGAGTGGAAGTCGAGATAGAAACGAGGGGTATTCATTATGTCTGTCAGCCACCTCTTTTTGCGGTAAGACCGAGAAACTGTTCTGCATGTTAAACGGCCTTATGGTCCAGAGGTACGATACTTGCTTTGGGTGACACAAATGCAAGTGACCTGGGTTCGATTCCCAGTGAGGCCCCGTTTTTTGGGTGCATTCGTTTCGTCACGACACAGATGTCTATGGGCTCTTACTACGTTATGTTTCCCTTCTTTCTTTTACTCTTGTCAAGTTCGCCGTCCGCTTCGACGGCCAGCTGGGATTGAGATAGCGTGGGAAAGGTTTAAAGACCTCTGGGCAAAGTTAGCCGCGTTCATTGCCGAGTGTTTTCCAGGCTTGTCGTCGTCTGCCTCCTTCCTTCCTTCACTTTCTCCTCCTCCGCAGCGACAACTTCCCGCCCACCTCGTTTCCTTCCTTCCTTCCTTCCTTCCTTCCCTTTATCACAGGCGTCACCGTTGTCGCCATCCCTACAGCCGCCCATGAACAGGCAGTCCACTGGGATGAGCCTGCAGCAGCGGCTTGAGGTTGTTGCCGACCTCGCATCCCTCTCTCCTATTTCGGACGATGTTATCGTCACCTGCCTGAGGGAGCGGTTCATGTCAGATACCATCTATACCAACATCGGTTCCTCCGCCATCATTGCAGTCAACCCCCACAAATACGTCTCCTCAAATGCCGACTCCATTCTTCAGAAGTACGCGGCCAACTATCGTGACACATCAGAGAACAAGACTCTCCTCCCTCCCCATATTTTCCAGCTCGCAAACAACGCTTACTACCACATGCGGCGTACGGCCCAGGACCAGGCTATCATCATCAGGTATGACACAATTCAGTCCGTATATCGTTTTACTGACACCATGTATTATTTTAGTGGTGAAACTGGCAGTGGAAAGTCAGAAAATCGCCGACTGGTTATCAAGACGCTGCTTGAGCTGTCCGTTTCCAATCCGGGAAAGAAGGGCTCTAAGCTTGCCACCCAGGTTCCAGCTTCAGAGTTCGTCATCGAGTCGTTTGGCAATGCTCGCACATTGTTCAACCCAAACGCGTCTCGCTTCGGCAAATACACTGAACTTCAGTTCACTGAGAAAGGCCGTTTGAGCGGCATCAAGACGCTTGACTACTATCTCGAGCGCAACCGCGTGGCGGCGGTGCCATCGGGGGAGCGCAATTTTCATATTTTTTATTACCTGATGGCTGGTGCATCATCTGAAGAGCGGCAACATCTCCACCTCTCTGACAAGACCCAATACCGGTATCTTGGCCAGCGCGCTGGTGCTGGAGCTCGCAACAACGGTGTTCGGGATGATGACTCGAATCGTTTTGAACAGCTCAAGCTGGCGCTCAAGACTGTCGGACTCTCTAAGCGTCACGTTGCGCAGACATGTCAACTCATCGCAGCCATTCTCCACTTGGGTAATCTCGAGTTTACGATTGACCGTAGTCGTGACATGGATGCGGCTGTCGTTCGCAACGTGGATACTCTCGGAATCGTCGCCGAGTTTCTCGGTATCCAGTCTTCCGTACTAGAGAATACACTCTCGTACAAGACAAAGCTCGTCAAGAGAGAGCTCTGCACCGTCTTCCTCGACCCAGATGGTGCATCAGACAATCGCGATGACCTTGCCAAGACTTTATACTCCCTCCTCTTCGCATGGCTCAATGAACATATCAACCAGCGCCTCTGCCGCGAAGATTTCGACACCTTCATCGGCCTCTTCGACCTCCCTGGTCCTCAAAACATGACGAGTCGACCAAACTCTCTCGATCAATTTTGCATTAATTTTGCCAATGAACGCCTCCAGAATTTTGTCCAGAAACACATCTTTGAGTCTCGCGTTGACGAGTACCAAACGGAAGGCATTTCACGCTTTGTCCCCTCTGTGCCGTACTTCGACAATGCTGAATGCGTCCGGCTTCTCCAAAATAAGCCCGGTGGTCTCATCCACATCATGGATGATCAAGCTCGCCGTTCGCACAAAAAGACGGATCACACGATGGTGGAGGCCTTTGGCAAGCGTTGGGGCAACCACTCGTCTTTCAAAGTCGGGGCGGTTGATCGTTCTGGGTACCCAACCTTTACCGTCAATCATTTCAACGGTCCTGTCACCTACTCCTCCGAGGGCTTTCTGGAACGCAACTTGGATGCCCTCAATCCCGACTTTGTTTCGCTCTTACGCGGTTCCAGCCTCGGCTCTGCAGACGTCCCAGACAGTGCTGGATCAGGTAATCCGTTCATCAAGGGTCTTTTCTCTGGCAAAGCCATCGCAACTCAGGCGCACCCCAAGAACGAAGACACCATCGTCTCTGCGCAGCAAACCGTCAAACCCATGCGTGCACCGTCCACGCGCCGAAAAGGCACTATCAA
>JBBPUD010000196.1:0-40291 GCA_038094475.1 Phylloporus aff. rhodophaeus | reverse complement strand
CTCCATGTTTTCCTCGGGGTAAAGCTGAACACCTAGAAACTGTCCAGAGCGCTGGTCGTACAGCTCTCCGAGACGGACAGTGCGACCAAGAGTCGGGATTTTGAAGACGACTGGCTGTGTCCCATCGTTGTGTCCAGACTTCGAGGGGTCGTCGGGCATGCTTATTCAAGTGTGTGATGGGAGGAAATCAGTGTCTGTATATACGGGGGGTAAAGAGTGTTTGCGGCGGAGAGTTGGCGGCTTGGAGCGGGTGCAGAAGCTGGGCAGATGGTAGCACGGTATGACTTCGCTTTCAAATCCACAATTCTTATCAACACGTACCTCCGGACCTGGATGGAAGACTCCATCAGAATCTCCGAATCGGTGTTTTGGTGGTGAAATGACGTTATATCAGAACTTGCTCAGGATGGCTCCGTGGGGGCGTTCTAGAGTGCATAGGTCAGAAAATGAATGACACGTCGAAGACTCAGAATTCCCACCGACCGCGGACATGACTACCAGTTCATGTTGATCTCTGGCACTTCCCCATGGGACAAAGCTGTTATCAGTGTGGTATTACATGTATACTTTGCCATTCAATTTAGGGGATACGGCCACCGAGAGAGCACAGCAGGAGGCAAATTTCTTAGTCCGGGTAGAGGTTGGACCGGACCAGGCGATGCCAGGACGAAACCAAAGTCACAATTGTCTTCCACGTCGCAAGCAGTAAGTTGTAGCCATCCAACAGCATCGCCCTCGGAGGTAACTGCGCCGTGATCACGAGTATGTGGTGACACTGGAAGAGCACATGGCGCGAAGAGAGCGGCAGGGAGACCTTGCCGTTCTGCTGGTGAGCATAAGGGACGGAGCGGCGATGTTCAATTCCGCGCTTGACCAGGTCATTCCGAAACTCTGCGCCAGTGAATTTACCACCGTTATCGGTCTGCAAGGCCTTAACCCGCCCGCCATATTTGGTCTCCCACCGAGCACGAACGACCTCCCATGCATCAAACGCCTGATCCTTCACAGCGAGCAATTGGACATTGAGCACGTGCGTGTAGTCGTCAAGGAAAATGATAAAATACCGCTTTCTATACATATGTGTATAACCAATCCTTTGACACCTGGGTGCAAAGGAAACTCGTCGTAGGTATCGAGTAAGCATATGACAGTGTACATATTTGACAGTGTCCGCATGCTGGTCAGCAGCAATTAGTTACCAAATATCTGAGAGCAATGTTCAAATCTTGAATTCACATCTTGACAAAAACCCGAAAGTATTCATGATAGCATGCGTACATACATAATTCAAAGGAGAATGGATACAACTCAAAATCACTCTCCTCTCGTTCTGCGTTCGTACCTCCCTTTAGGAGACGGAGATGGACCTCCAGGCGACATTGTTCCACCGTAAATCGTTCGCTGAACCGAGGGGGTTCTTGTCGGAACTCTCGTTGGCTAAAATAATGAGTGTGAAAAGTGCAAAGGTTGGGACGAAAGAGCGCATACCGAAGAACTACAAACACAACGGAGATGTTAACACAACTCGACCAGGTAAAGAGTTAGAACCTTACAAATGCAGTGAAGTCCTTCGCGTTAACGTCGTCGTAGAAGACAGCGTGGTCACAGTACCACCTGACGGAATGCGAGCTACCTTGGAGTGAATTGATATTCTTGTAGGTGAGTCGCCCACGAACATCTGTAGCGCCGATTAGTGCCAATAACACCCCGTCAATTGATATAATACTCACTGAGTGATCCACTATAGAGCGCATCGTCGCTCTTGCAATTCATGACTGCCTCCTTGCCTTGGGACTTACATGTAATGGTGATCGTCGTGGAATAGGCATTTTTGGTAGCAATCGCGGTTGCAGTGTTATAGTCCACCAATTTCCATTTACCCTGCTTGCGTTGATCCAGTAAACCAGAGTCACCGCTTCTATTGTACTGGATGGTACGTAATTTGAGGTTGCGATGTAGATTGGATAGAAGATGGACTCACTGTGTCTTGTGCAAGGAACTACATGGATGATGTGTCAGAGCACACAGCAAAGGAAATATGGAAACAAACCTCCCCCAACAATTCTGTGTTGTTTGAACCCGGTGCGTAGAACTTGATGTGCACGTAGAGTTTATTGTTCTCCTTTACTTGTTCAACATAGAAATCGGACTCGGTCGTGCCAGTCGACGACAGTTTGGCATTCGCAGTACTGTCAAAGTAGCCGTCCTTGTAAAAGAAATCTCCCTTGGGGTCTTTGCGCAATGTGTATCAGAAACCAGACGACATTGAAGGGGAAAACATACCAGGTCCGACATAAAAACCGACGGAGAACTCCCAACCTAGGTCGCTAGCCTCGAAGCGAAAGGACGGGGAGCCATAAATTGTCTTGAAAAACAATGCTTCCGCAATTGTCTGATGAGGGTACTTGTTGTTCAGATCTTCGTACAGTCCCATGTTTCGTGGTGTGTCTCAGAGGCTCAGATGTGTGGATTATATACTCCAATTTGGCCGTCTCAACCCCGTTTATCTCACTGGAGCCAGGAGGTATGATGGTCTGGTGGCTAGACCGGCTGTGAGTCAACCGGTACGACAGCTGACTGGATCTAATAATACGTACATAGCTCACAGCGAGATCTTGATTGTCCAGGAGTCCTTGGATGTTTCCATCGGAATGAAGCTGATATGGGGCTGTGGGTGTCTTGTCTAATCGCAAAAGATACGGAGTAAAAGTCATCAACGAGCGTTCTTGATCAAAAGTCAGTATTCGGTTTGTTAGGATGATCAACTCATGGTGTGAACGTTTGAACAACTTACCGCTGAACAGAGTGAATCTACCAATAGGAGCATGCGATAGCTGTATATAAAAAGAATTGTTGCAGTACGCGTAGAATCAGGAACTTACGTTTTATTAGTGATGCGCAGAGAGTCGGGAAAGACGTTGCGCTGTGAGAAAGTATCATGTGTGAAACAGGCGATAAAAGAGGAAGCTGAAATCCATCCTGTAATCAGAAGTTTAATCAGAAGTTCTTCCCTTGATTAATGGTTGATTGGTTCCTAACTTCTCCGTAACTCGATCAAATGTTCACCCAATGAAAAATCTAGTGGTGCATCGATAAGAATAGTTCTATAAACTTTTGGAGTCGGTTGGCGCCCATTGGGCCACGTTGGAATCCTACTAATGGCATTCAGAGATATCCACTGTGGTAGAGGGAACTCTTTTGGGACAATGAAATAGTTAATAAACCAAGAAATCACCAAAGTTAGGATCCCAAGAATGTACGTTAGCATGGCCTTGTCTTCCCGAATCGGTGACCAACCTTACGAGGAAGACCTTCACGGCTGAGAAACAGGGGTAGGTCTCCGCGCCGCTCTCTTCGCGCCATGTGCTCTTCTGTCACCACATACTCGTGATCACGGCGCAGTTACCTCCGAGGGCGATGCTGTTGGATGGCTACAACTTACTGCTTGCGACGTGGAAGATAACAGTGGTGACTTTGGTTTCGTGAGAAAGTCCTGGCATCGCCTGGTCCGGTCCAACCTCTACCCGGACTAAGAAATTTGCCTCCTGCTGTGGAGTCTCTCCTTCATCATGGCTGGCCGTATCCCCTAAACTGAATGGAAAAGTATACATGTAATACCACACTGATAACAGCTTTGTCTCACAGGGAAGTGCCAGAGATCAACATGAACTGGTAGACATGTCCGCAGTCGGTGGGAATTCTGAATCTTCGACGTGTCATTCATTTTCTGACCTCTAGAACGCGCCCCGTGACGGAGCCATCCTGAGGAAGTTCTAAATTAGATAAAACGTCATCTCACCACCAAAACACCGATGGAGATTCTGATGGAGTCTTCCACCCAGGTCCGGAGGTACGTGTTGGTAAGAATCGAGATGAGTTGTGGATCTGAAAGACGTTGATCAAAGTCATACTATGCCACCATTTGCCCACCTACTTCTGCACCCACTCCAAGCCCCCAACTATCCGCCGCAAACACTCTTAACCCGCCCTGTATATACAGACACTGATTTCCTCCCATCACACACATTGAACAAGCATGCCCAACGACCCGTCGAAGTCTGGACCCGGCGATGGGACACAGCCAGTCGTCTTCAAAATCCCGACTCTTGGTCGCACTGTCCGTCTCGGAGAGCTGTACGACCAGCGCTCTGGACAGTTTCTAGGTGTTCAGCTTTACCCCGAGGAAAACATGGAGGTGGCCGTGACCGACATCAAGCGCACGGAGCTCTCGCTCAACTCATCCACCACACTCGAGGACAAGACCTCCTTGCTCGATATCAATGCCAAGCTCTCTCTTGAGATTTTGAGTGGCATAGTGTCGGTGTCGGGCTCGGCTTCCTATGTCAAAGATAGCAAGGCCAATACGAACGAGCAAGCATTCGCCTTGGCGTTGAAGACGTCTCAACGAGCAACGTCTCCTCTTCACGGAGGACCGGTTGGGTAGGAATTTCCTAGAAGTTGCGTTAGAAGAATTTATCAATACCAAGTTGGCCACGCATTTCGTCTCCGCCATTGTCCTTGGTGGGAATGTTGTTGTTAACCTGGTCGCGAAGGGGTCGAGGCTGGAGGATGACGAGAAGCTTGATGGACAGTTGCAGGAGGAGCTCGATAAATTGAAGGGTGCCATCAGCCTCGATGGTGAGGCGAGGGCGGAGATAAAGGACAAGTTCAAGAGCATGGACGATAAGTTTGATCTTGTTGTATGTGCCCGTGCCCACTTGCGCATACCGTTGCTTATCCATGGGTTCCAGTTGCATAGCGACACTGCTTTGCAGCAGGTCCCAGTCAACCCCAAGGACGTCTTGGAGATCATCCCAAGAGCAGCTTCTCTCATTAGCAACGATGGAGGTGTTCCAATTTCCGTCACTCTTCAGCCGATCCCTCAGGGATTGGTCACACGAGACAATGTCCACGAGATCGACCCACTTCTCGTGGACCAAGTCTTGGACGCCTTTTCGCAGCTTGATGACCTCCGCAGCCGTTTTTCCGTCCTGGTAGATGGGGCCAAGAGCTTTGCAGAATTTGTTCCTGAACTCGCCCAGGCTAGTCGTGTCGCTGCAGACAAATATACCAAAGAACACAATTACTTTATCAACTCCGGACCTTCCTTGATGACTATCAGCATGGAAAGAACCAGGGTTCCGGTATTTTCAAGGGCACCAAGAGGGGAGACGGCTCCTATGATATTCCTGTGTTAACGGAGGCCACGAATCTGTACAACCGTCATCTTAGGCTGTATGACGACGAGGATCCACCAAATCAGTATTATTCGTCGACCCTCCTTGGGTTAGAGGTTGAGCTCTCCAAGTTCCGGTATTTCGTTTCTGATATCCAGCAAACGAGAGACTCTGCAATGTCCCTCTCCGAGGATCGCAAAAAACTCGTTCGTTTGAGCAGCCTAGACGACGTCTTCAAGGCCATCCGAGTCCAAAGCAAGGTCCCGTTATTCATCATGACCCCCCTTGTTGTTGAGCAGGCCACCCAGTGGCCAAGTGACGATGCCCCCGTCACTGAGAAGCTAACCCCCGAGCTCGCCATCGCTTACTTCCTCTCCATCCTGCGCGGAAACACGCAATATTTCAATGACCCCTCCATCCCCGCGCGGATTCTCTATGCGGAGAACCTGGAGACGCTAAAGAGCAAGCTGCCTAGCCTTGGCGGGTTTTCGTCACTTGAAACTCCTTCCTTCTTCATTGCCGAAGTCGATCTCCTGGGTCAGTTAGTCTGGTCTAACGCGTCACCGGCAACTGGGTTTTCCCTGAAACTCCGTCACACCTCGTCAGCGCAAAACCGGTGCGTGACGTACTTTCAAGTGGTCCTTTTCTTATTTGTTATTACTTACAGTGGTGACATTTCGTACGATATCAAGGCCATCAACGGTAAAGAGTCTTTCAGTTTTCAAGTTCGGGGACAGCCCAGTGCGACATCGCCGAGGAATTCCGTCGTCTGTATCCTAAGGACCAAAGCGGGAGGGCCGTTCTTGCAATTCCAGACGCAACCACCCGGCGTCACGCTCATGCGGAATTATGGTGATCTTACGATCACATCTCAGATCACTCCTCCAACAAACGCACTCCTTGTGTTGACCTTTGTTCAAAACTTTGAAGCCCGCAAGTGGTCCCTGTACATTGGCAACGTGGAAGTCGAATACTCTTTGTTCACGGGGGCTTCGGAGCTTCTCGATGGATCGACCAGTGTGAGCACCTGGACGATGTGATACTGTCACAGTAAACTCACGTCAACCCTGGCAGGTACAACTCGTCTACCCGGCTTCTGATGATATAAAGTGGTGGAACGGCGAGGTAAGCACCCTTCTTTACTGCAACCTCGTACCTGGTGCTCACCGTAACCTAGGTGCATGAAGTGAGAGCGTTTTCATATGCTCTTACTGAAGTACGTCCTCCCTGGCGATAGCCCCACTGTTAGCTAATGTTATGATTCCAGAGTCAGATCGCTGGTGAAGTAGGGAGGGCGTGATCCACGAGAACGTCAGACATAAGCCTGCGAATTTTATGTCACTATTGAGATTATGGCAAACCGTTGCTGATTTGTGAACGTACCATGCATTTTGGAAACGACGCAACTCTGCCCATGATTGATTGATGATATTACTATCAAATCATGGCCAGGGATTGTTTTATGGTGCTCAAGTTCGGTATGGGTTTCTGCCAGAATAACATGCAGCGGAACCAATAGTGCCTGATTTCTGCACTGACCAAGAAGTAATTGTAGTACAACGATGAAGTTCGTGCTCCCATATTCACAACCCAACTGGACGACGTGACTCTGCTGGTTCCACAGCAATCAGCATGCACGCAGTCCCATAAAAGTACCCCACTTCTGCCTCATTACCCCACGTCATTACAGCCTTCTCAATGTCCACGGACGATTCCATCTTGGTGACCTCCAACACCTCCTTGACCGGACTCTTGTAAAACCTGTTCTTAAAGCTGTCTTCATAATACTCGAACTCGGGCTTGTCTTTCTGTCCGACAAAGAAAAAGCCCTCGACTTGTTCGTCAGTAAGGTCATAGAGTGCAGACCTGAGAAATTCGAAATAAGACCCTTCCATTGCGCTGTCTGAGATGTCAAGTTCTTCTGTGGCGAGGAGATTTATGTGGGTCCTGCCAATGTTGCGATAGAGAAGCCGGATGGAATAGCACAGACCAAGTGCGTCGCATGCATCCACAAGCGCACGGTCCGATCCTTTAAGCTGGCCCGGCAACAACTCTAGCACGTTGTACCCCGTGTGGACGTACTCGTGAATGAGACCGAACCCAAGATATCCGCCGCTAGGGAGTTTGGATGTGTCATTCACTACATCGGCAAGCGCCTGTTTGAGCTTGAGATAAAAGGGTGTGGGAATGGACGACTTGGTGGGATGAATGGGTTCATGGTAGAGATTGTAGGTGAGCGTGACACGATATCCAGAGGTGATGGGCAAGACCTCGTGCTCAATGTCCCCATAAAAGGCGATGAAGCAAACAGAGGGTTCAGTGGCGTTCGCGAATCTGTCTGTGAAGTCGATGGTCCACTCCTCTTCGGATTCACGGAGCACGAATTGACCGCCTTCGTGGTGAGTAGGAAGGACGATGACCAAGGATCCAAACATGTTCTGGCCACGCGGTGTGTCCTTGTGTGCTTTGAAAAAGTCGCCTTTGCCTGGAAAGCGATCTTTTTGAGTCGAGTTTAATTGGTGACTGTCAGGATCCTTACCATAGACGTTCAACTTGTACAACTCCATCTCCACCATCGCATGGCTCTTTGTAAGCAATGCCTTGGACACCTGTTGGCGGATGCCGAGGGTTCGTGGATCAAGGAGCGTCGCGAACGAATCGAGATCCATTTTTCCAGCTCTACGATACGAGTCATCAAAGACATTCTCCCCATTCCGGCCAAACTCGGCGGGTTTGCAAGCCCGATACAACGCATCCAGATCATCTGGTCCTGCATTGAAAAAATCGATGCGACTAGGTATTGGTTAGACGGGTTCTCGTTCGAGGGTAGTTCAGAACGGCTTACTGATGGAGACCAGATTGATCAGTGTAATACAGGAAACGCTGGTTGTTTGAGATGGGACATGTTCCTGTGTAAAATGGATCACGGTCTTTAAGCGCAAAGCGCAATTTTTGCAAGACGTCTTTGGGGTCAGAGAAATCCTCTGACGAGTCAGTCTGCCAGCCAGAGTCCGAGTCGATGTTCATGGTGGTTGCTGTAGAGTCGTATTTTGGACCTGCAAACACAAACACGCCAATAAATACAGCACACATTTCGGGATCCTAGGCTGCTACGCTAGTCCTCGAGACATTATCCAATGGTACTAACAATAAGTTGACTGAATTACACGATCAGGCTTACACGGCACTCACTGCAAAACTCTCTGGTCTCCTGGTCTTCAAATAAGTCTTTATGCCATGACTTTGATTATCAGAATTACGTGCCTCGCAGAACGGCGTGGCTCGTTAACGGTGGAAGACACGACTGCGCAGGGGAAGAATCAAGCGGAATGCCAAGTCAGCAGGACTTGTTGTTAGACCACAGTGCGTCGTGAGGTCTATGAACAGACAAGGGAAATTGATCAAATCATAGGTTGATTTGTGTCATGACAGACATTCATCTCAGCAACCGCTCTCACGCGTTTTTACTCACATTCAATTAGTTTTCAGCGTCTCGTGAATGTCCTCGTCGTGGTGACCCGAAGCCTCCCCCGTTCGACTCCTCCATCCCGGAACACCACCGGACACAAGGTGTACCTGACCACGCAGGAGATCGCATCGAGTCACTGTCAACTGTCCCTTCTGCAGCCCATCGTGTGCCCATCATCCATCTCCTCGCGTCCTCGCTCGAGTCTCCGTTGAACAATGGTTGTCGCGTGGAGGGGGACGAACTGTACTGATAGGCTGAGGTAAAGGCAGTATCGAGGGTTGACATGTTGGGTTGGTCCGAGGTAAAGTGGAGATGGTTCCATGTGGTTTCAAACGCCTTTTCCATGTTTTAGTTCCAGTCTGGGTGGTCAACTCGGCCTACACGTGGGTGCTATGCTCCTTGAGTCGTGTGTGGCTGTCTTATGGATGGAAGTGGGGTGTTCACGACGCCGAGAGAGATGTCCGGGCTTGCCACAGGTGTAGTCAGGTGTGTTGCATGTTCGTGTATCGAGGTGGGCTGATTGTATGATCGCGATAGTATTGGATTGTCCCTTTCTCTGACAAATTAAGCTCGTGTTGTCTGACCGCTGATCTGACAGTCAATTCTTGACGGGTAACATTTGGTACGCTTTCTTACTCTAATGGTGTCGGTGATACCTGCGTTTGAGTATCAGGTCGGATTTGTGTCAAGTCGCACACGGTCAAACGCTTCGAGGCTATCAATCGGGTGGGAGCCAGAGGAAGCGATTCTCTAGCATTGTGCCAGTCGGGTGCAATGGTAACCTCGTTGGTACTGTAAATGCGTTGATAAATGCTGATTATATCGGGGTGCCGTCGTTGCGACTCGTTCATCTATATCCTCTATGCTTGCACTTGACCAATCGCCAATTAGGGTACGGGCTATTAATTGTTTCATCTCGGACTTTTGCGAGCCTCGTGCTACTGTCTCCCTTCTCAACGTCCTTCTTCCCCTCCAACTGAGTTCCAGTTCGTTCTTGTTTTCTCCAAACGTCATATTCCTGTTATCATCGCGAGCGCTTTACCGCCTACTTGCTTGCCTTCGTGAGTGCATTACTGCTTATCATCGTACGGGTTCCAACATTTTGTCCTCCCGGTCCGTCACCATCTCTTCCGCCTTCTACCGTTCCCCTCTCTTCCTATCTTTACCACCATCACAGTCATATCCGATCCCGTCTATCTGTCATACTGCTGAAGGCTTCTAGGGACGTCCTCACGCTTACACCCATTTCTCTTTCCCTCCGTACCCCCAGTCCATTTCTGCTTCCTTCACTCCCCTCCCTTTGTTTCCTTGTGCCTTGTTCAGTGTCGGAGCCGATATTCCACCCGTCTTTCGTAACACCCTAAAGGTTTGTTAACCTATTCATAGTCTCAGGCACTGATTGTATTGCTTTTTCCTGCTCTAGGATCGTTTCTTCCCTGTTGTCGTCTACCCTTTCATATCACCGCCAACATTTTATCGCTCTTCAACCGCTGACCCGCTTTTGTTATCTTCCGCTCTATTTTGGCGAGTTGTGTAAGTCTCCTTTCGAGCATCAATTTCCTGTCCGTTCACCTGCCAATCTTTTCCCAGCCTGCCTGTGGGATATAAAAATTCGCATTATCGTTGATCTCTCGCTAGTCTTTCAGTTCGATCGTCTGCCATTCCGATATTTCATCTATCTAGGTCCTACTCCTGCCCGTCCGCTTCCAAATTTTCTGCCAGCTCACCGATCGCCGCCCATCGGCACTGTCTATTGACTCATTTCTCCCCGCACCCCTCCCACAATATTTTTCTGATCACAAATTTCCCGATCTCACCACTCTTATCATACTGTTAAGTGTCAATTCCCAATCTACAGTCTTGCTTTGCCGTTGCCTTTTCGCTGTTGTAATTGGATCCACTACCTGCCGTATCCCATTACCCAGCCGCAATCCCAGGCTTTAATTCGACATCTGCTATATCATTACCTCGCTCTAGCCTGACTCTTACCTTTCTCTCTGAACCCAGTATTCCATCTTCGCGTTCCAGTTGACAACTTTTAAGTTCTGTCACCATTTTCCTGTCCAAATCTCTCACCCCCTCTATCTCTTCATCTAAAACCATCATCCAAATTCATTCTGCATCTCATTTCCACCCTCCGTTACCTGATCGTCACTCTAGTTGCAACTCTTCATAGTCAACCCCATTGATACTTCTCCGATGAATCGTAAACATCCTGATGACATTACTTTCCAAATCACAGGTGAGCCTCCACTGAGCAGTTGACATTCTTGTGTGCTTATTTTTTACGCAGTTAATCAACTGACTGCCTCATCGTGCCTTGCAAAGCAAGACATTCGTGTCACTGTTCGCATCGGGGATGTGTCTAAGATAACATGCCCTGGAGACATATCACAGGATGGCTTGACAGTATCATGGAACCATCCCTTCCTCTTGTGGGTTAATATTCTTGGCACTTGTCTGCTCATTCATCATTTCACTCATAGCTATGCACTTCCTTCTGCTTCTATTGAAGTGGCTGTATGGACACTCCCAGAAGAGCTTACCCATGACTGGGACAAGCAACCACTGGGTAATCAGATGGTCACAAAAGTAGCTAGCTTGTTACAGTCTGGTGATACATGGCAAAGTAAATCCCATATTCAGCTCTCTGGTATGATTGCTAACAGTGGACTAGGAAATGTACTTGGAGTTTCTACTGGTCCTGCAGCTATCTCTATTGCACACAAGATTACAGATGTATTGGTGAGCTACATATGTGTTGTACTTTAGCCTATGTGTGATTGAATATGTACTTCAGATTATACCTAAAGGCCACAGTTGTCTATCAACACTTGAGGAGCAGTCCAATAAGCTAGAATTGTTTGGAAGATGGTCCAATAATACAGCCAGCATGACCACAAAGATTGAAGTGGAGCTAGCAAGATTGGATTTTTGTCTGTTAGGCCATAGAGCTCACACCAATATCTTGGCAAATCTTGCAGCTGCTTTTTCATGCTGTTATAAACAGCAGGGCAACATTTCAGATCTTAATAGAGCAATAGATATCCAGCAGATCTGGCTTGATCTTTGCCCCTTGGGCCATCCTGGACATGCTAGAGCACTTGGATGGCTTGCAAGAAGCTTGTGGATGTATTATCGCATTCAAAACAATCCTGCATACCTGAACAAGGCAATAAATATGCAGCTGAAACAGCTTGATCTGTGCCCATCAGGTCATCCAGATCATGGACTAGCCCTTGGAGGACTTGCATTATTCCTGCGCCATCGCTATGATATACAGAAAGACATAACAGATCTAAACATGGCAATTGAAATGGGTGAAAAAAGGCTTGATCTTTTCCCAGTAGACCATGAAGAGTATAGTGTCACTTTAAACAATCTTGGAGTGGCTCTCAACATACGATATAAACAATTGGGCAACCTAGCAGACCTATACAGAGACATTGATCTTAAAAAGAAGCATCTCAAGACTTGTCCACCAGGTCATCAGGATCATGGGAAGGCTCTTCAAAACCTTGCACTTTCACTTTTAGATTACTATAAAAAGATGAAAACCCAGAGTGACTTGTATAGTGCAATAGGATTGTTCAAAGAAGTGTTAACAATCTATCCAGTCCACCACAGAAATTTTGCATTCAATACTGCAAATCTAGCTGCAGCCACTCTTCTCTCCTCCAAAATACCTCACTCCCCTGACAAACCATCTCCCTCAGTGGATGAGGCTTTTGAAGTATGTAGACTTCTGAGAAAATGTGCTCCAGCAGTTTCATTGGATTTATTGACTGCAGCACAATATTGGGTCAAGAATGCTGAAAAGTTTAATCACTCCTCAGTCTTGGAAGCCTACCAAACATTACTCAACACACTGGATCACTTTACCTCTCTCAACTCATCATTAGACTCAAGGCATGAAGTTATGCAGGCAAGAGTGGCCAACACAGCCAATGATGCATTCTCATGTGCCATCAGGCACAGTGACTTTCGGATGGCTGTTGAGCTACTCGAGAATGGGCGAGGAATACTGTGGAATCAAGTTGCGCGTTTCGACATATCTATCGCCACGCTGGAGAGTCACGGCGACCAAGGACAACTGCTTGGGAAAAAATTCACGCGGCTGAGCGCGGACCTTCGGAACCATGCGCAACGGAGCGTAGGTCAAGGAGATGATCCGTACTGGAGGGTCCAGGAGGAGTGGCAACGGGTGGTGGACGAGATTCGGAGTCTCGACGGACTCTCACGATTCCTGTTACCTCCCCGGTTCGACGACCTTCGACGAGCTGCAGAATGTGGACCGGTCATCATCGTGAACGCAAGCAGTTCAGTTGCGACGCGCTTATTGTTCTTCACGAGCGCGCTCCTGTTCACGTCCCCCTTCGCTGCTCGCTCGACGACATCGACCAATTGTGTACCCAATTGTCGGAATTGACTCAAGACTCACATGCATATGGGCGACACAGGGAGCTATATGTGAAGGAGGTGCTACGTGACTTGTGGTCGTCCGTCGTCGAGCGAATTGCCTCTGTCCTGAAAGACGAGGTTCAGCTCCCACCGGGCTCGCGAATCTGGTGGTGTCCAACGTCGAAATTCACCATGCTTCCGTTCCACGCCGCAGGCCCGCATAACAAGACCGAGAAGAACGTGTTCGACATCTACGTGTCTTCCTACGCGCCCTCTCTCTCGGCTCTCATCCGCGCGCGGGACCACTTTCGTTCTCAGAGGGAAACCCGCCATGTCCCTGGAACGCAAAACGTCATTTCGTTTGCGGCCGTGGGTCAGGCCCACCCGAGCGCAGACACACAGCTAGGCCACCTCCCAGAGGTACAACACGAACTCGAACGGATCCGCGACGAGACAAGCATGCCCGCCAACGTCCGATTCGAGACCGTCACCGGCCCCGCAGCGTCCGTCGAAGGCGCGGTACAAGCATTCCGCGACCACCGCTGGGTCCACGTCGCCTGCCATGGTGCGCAACACGCCGAAAAGCCGTTCGAGTCGTGGTTTGCGATGGGCGACGGTAAGCTCACGTTGATGCGCATCATTCGGGAACGTTACACGAACTCCGAGTTTGCGTTTCTGTCTGCGTGTCATACGGCCAAGGGCGATGCGTCGACCCCGGACGAGGTGTTGCATCTCGCGGCTGGGATGCAATTTGCGGGGTTCAATGGGGTGATCGGGACGCTTTGGAGGGTGGACGATGCGGTTGCGCACCAGGTGGTCACTCGATTCTATCAGGAGATGTTTAAACAGCCGGTCATTGATTTCGAACATGCGGCTGCTGCGCTGAATGTTGCAGTGATCAACACTGCCGAGGAGGTGTCGTTGGAGAAACGGATCGTGTTTGTTCACATCGGAATTTGAGCTCCTTGATTGATTGCTGTGGGTTTCTTTCCTTCTCATGGTTTCCTATGTATATTGGTGACATCTCTTTCAGATGCGTCAGACCTAGCGCTGCATTGTGTCCTGGCCACTATATGCGTGGGTTTAGGTGGTTTGTATGATTCGCTTACATATACCCGTGTTTGATCTTGCGCTACTAGTGCAGTTCGTTGCCCATTGATCACATTTATGCATCTTTTCCCTTGGTATGATAGTTGTCGACTATGCTTTGTTCTTTTACCTTGTGTACTGTTCAACCATTGAATGAACCCCTGAGATGCCATAACCGACGAGGGGTACCATCTCGCGGGTTACAGGGTAAACAATCTATTCATGCACCAAGTGGTCACCCATACTCACATGTGGTCGAATATCCCGTGGACCTAGTCTCGTTACCAATTGTGTTGTGAACAAGGGGACACGTAGCGCGTTGCAACCACATTGTATATAACATGTGACAAGAGTTGTGATGAAGCGATGTTATGCCAAGTATTGGTTCCACTTCTAGGTCTAGTGATATCGATGTGACATCATAGTTAAGATGTGCACTGCAAAAGCTGGCCACTTGAGAAACCGTCCTGAATGTGACATTAGTTGTTTTCCGTTGCATGATCTGTCCGATATCTGGCCCACTACTCTCATGCAATTAGCCATCCCGATGACAAAACCTAGACACACCTTTCATCTACTCTGATACATCCTCACCCATGATCCTCGCCACGAGCTCATTCCCATTATGCACAGGCGTCTCATACACCGCAAACGCCGCCTTCTTCTCTATAACTTCCGAGCTCGACCACCCCTTACCTCTGTCTGTAAAGACAGACGCGCTCCGGTCGAGTAACATCTCCAGATCTTGATCACTCAGCACACCCTTCTTGCCCTCGCGCGTCTCTGGGACAACCTCGATGTGGTCGCCTTCGAGCCGTAAGAGCGCTGCAGTCATGTCCGCAATGTTATCCACCTTAGTCCGCCCAGCCTGTCCTGGCATCTTGAACTTGCCTGCCCATACGTCAGTCAGACCGCGGCTAAACACGCGCCACACACACACCCTTGGCAATCACCAGTGCCTCCAGTTTGCGCTTCTCCGTTGCACGCTGCATAATCCGCGTCTCGACCGTGTGTGCTGTCACGAGCCGAAAGACAAGCACGGGCTTGGTCTGTCCAATCCGATGCGCTCTGTCCTGCGCCTGGACATCCATCTGCGGATTCTAAACATCCCCGTGAGCGTTCGCACGACTACCCAGCCACATGTGACGCACCCAATCCTGGTCGTAGAAAATAACCGTGTCCGCGGCTGTCAGCGTGATTCCCAGTCCGCCAGCACGTGTGCTCAACAAGAACAACTTGGGTGCGTTCGCCTTGTTCCCTCCTTCCTGGAACCGATTCATCTCCTCCCGACGTTCCATCGGACTCGTCGATCCATCGATACGGCAAATAGACCACCCCTTGACTTCGATCGCCCATGTCTGGCGCAGGACTGGTAAACCACGCCACAACGACCCAGCGATGGACATACCTCGATAATGTCCAACATAGTTGTAAACTGGCTGAACAATAGCACTTTGTGCTTCGTGTGGAATAGTTCGTCCAGCAGTCGCTCAAGCAACATCATCTTGCCACTCCCATCTATAAGCTCTTCTGTCGTCTCAGGCAATGGTTCTGTCGGGTCCCTAAACAGCAATGGGTGCGAACACGCCTTGCGCAACTGCATCACCGTGTTTTGAAGCCGCATGTTATTGATCCCCTTGACTGATCCACCATCGGTATCGATCAGTCATAAAACGCGAGGCACTCACCACTCTCCCGCAATCGGTGCTGTCTTCCAAGCCCTGCTACGTCCTCTTCCACCTTTTTCGTCCCATCTTCGGTCTCACCCTTTTCTAATCGCTCGAAATACTCTTCGTCACTCCCATCGAGATCATACCTCCTCTTCTTGCCCCCTCTTAGGCGTCTAGGTGCGTTCACGTCTACCACGTCTTCCTTGGCCGACGGGTCCTCGGCACATTTTTCAATCAAAAACCGGCGGATACGGCCCTCGACAATCTCGTCGTACAGATTCCGCTGTTTCACGCTGAGTGGTGCGTAAATGATATACTCCTTCTTCGGTGGCAAAAGACCCTCCACGTCAACCTTGAGACGACGCAAGAGGAACGGTTTGAGAATTCCGTGGAGTGTGGAGATGAGGTGGGTCGATTGTGTTGATGACAAACGGGACTGAAGCGTGCCGAGATTAAACCTGACATTAACGTGAGTTGATATCGGTAAACGCAAGCGAGAGCACGGGACCGACGCACCACTCTTGAAAGGTATCCAGGTCATCAAAGATGTCCGGGAGAATAAAATTGAGCAGCGACCACAGCTCGGCCAGATTGTTCTGCCGAAAAATCAAGATGTGTTGTGCCAAGACGACAAGAGACGCACATGAAGTGGCGTGCCCGTCAATATCATACGCCCAGCGCTTGGGTATTTCTTGATCTCCTGAATGAGTCTGCAATTGAGATTTTTCAACCGATGGCCCTCGTCAACGACAATATAGCCCCAATTGTACTTTGACAAGTGAGGTTGGTCCCGAATGATCATCTCATAGGTAGTCACGACGACCGGAAAAGTCATTTTTGTCTGGCGAGAGGGTGAGCGGGTATGACGTGTAGCGGGTATACGTTTATGGCTGTCCTTGTCCTGGCCATCGTCTTGGTCATCTTCCGAAGCATCAGCCTCGTCTAAATTGACTCTGCGTCGCTTGACGCGACTGCTGCTGGGGGTGCTGGCCGTGGGTGCCTTCCCTTTGGCTTTACTTTTGGCCCTTTGCGTTTTGCCACGCGAGACCATTATCCGTTCGCCAATCGCAGCGATCGCTTCGGACCCGTCATCCGGCTCACGCATTACCGTACGCCGAAGCTCCGCGCGCTCAGCAGGCGAACCGTGGTACATACACACTGGAACCTAGTGATATTGTGAGTGTTTATGAAGTAGATCCCGGTAGAGTAAAAACTGACGGTAGGTGCAAATCGACGGAATTCGTCGATCCAACCATGAATGACACTCAGCGGACAGACTATTAAAAAGGGCCGAAAATGACCCAACTCGCGGAGATGTGCATTGAAGGCAATCACTTGGAGTGTCTTGTCTACGTTGGCTTGCGAAATACAACGATGAGACATGACGTACCTTTCCCAAACCCATTTCATCCGCTAGAGAGACGCGTCAAGCCAGTGCATACAGTGTGGTACATCACACACCCAAGATACCTGACACGCCATTCTTGTCCAGTGATACCATCCATTCGACGCCGTCGAGCTGGTAGTCTTTCAGCTTTCCCCCCGTCACTAATGCAGGCTGCAAAAACTTGGGACGCGTTGCCTGTCCCTCTGGCCCACCCTGGGGGATACTTACGGGCTTGGCCGTATCTGGTGTTACTTTCTCGGGTTCTTCTTGGACGCGACGCTGGGCCCTGCGTGTCGAACGTTTCGATGCTGCAGTCGAGACTTCCGAAGCTGGTGCGACATGCATCGCAGCACGCAGAGCAGATGTGCGCTTCTCCTTGTCCATCTGTTCGCCAAGGAGGGTCGAGTAGGTAAAGGATTTCTCGAGAAGACGTTCGAGACGAGCGAAACGCTCCCGAAATTGCTGGTGGGATCGTGAGTGGGGATAGAAAAAGGTTGGACGTGCATACATGGTCTTCAGACGCGTCTGGGACTACCGAGGACTGTACTTCGTATGGAGGTAAGTGGGGGAGACGCGGGTGCGTTGGGACGTACTTGACGCGTGTCGGGCTCAGAGTCTGGCGGTGACGAGGCCACCGTGCTGGGCGCAAGAGAAGACATGAGCTGGGACGGTGAGGACGGTGCTGGGCTCGCGGACATCGTGGCGGACAAGGACAAGGTGCAACAATTGGATTACAACATCAGAGACACGAGAATGCCGGCCCTCAAGATATATTACATAATCCTAAGCTTATCTAATATCGGTACCGAGTCGAGTAGTCTGGCATGCCACGTCAGAAACACGCGACGGAGAAGAAGACAAGACAGACCCTTGGGCGACACGACAAGACCGCGCCCTTTGGAGGCTCCGCGGTACACGGTCTCGATAATGTCGATAAGCTGATGGGAGTAAGCGAGGAAAGGCCTCGGAGAAGAGTGCTGACCTCTTGCTTGTTGTCCATGGCCCAGTTGCTAGACATCGGGTCAGGGTGGATAAATGGACGGTGGAAGAGACATACATCTTGTTGTTGTTACCGGTGCCGAGATCGATCATGATGTGCTTGTTGCTGTACACAGATGAGTTGGATGAATGAGCACAATGAAGCCACAGACCGATAAAAGAACATGACGGTACAGGGATCGTAGAGCTCGTACATCTAAGTAGAATTGCCGGTAAGCGATGGCAGAAGGATGGCGAAGCGAGGCACCTTGTTGAAATCTGGGACGGCGGTGATATCGACGAGGTAGATGACGGCAAAGTTCTGAACTTTTTCTGCGACGGCGTAGAGGGTCTCGTCCATGGTCATGCACTGTGAGTCCCAGTCGTGACCGAAGCGAATGACGACGACGCGGTCCTCCTCCGACTTGATGGCCTCATCGACGTGCCAGCCCGAGGGCAGATGTGGGAGGAAGTAGGACATGTTGAAACCCGCACGTGCTCGAAACCTGTTTAATATCCTCGATCGTGTTTCGAGTACGAAATGAAGTCGGGCCAATCCTTCATAAAGGGTCGCCTCGGCTGCGTCGTGTAGCAACTTGTAAAAAAAAAAAAAAACCTGAGACGAAACTTTATACGAGTGAAATGTCAAATAGCCATGTCTGTGCGCTTAACGCAGCATCTCCAGCGGACCAAACGTTCTTCCACCCGAGAAAAAGTTGCCTACCCGACATGTTCAGAGTCTGTCATTCACTGACTTTGTCTTGTCCAGGTCCCTCCCCCCCCCCTCCCCGCACGCTGCAGATGCGCTGCTGAAACACACGATCCTTGGCCGCTTTCATTCATTATAATATTGTTTATCCTCCATGTCCACTACTCCGACCGCTAATATCTCTTCAAACTGTTCTCCGTCTCCTTCACGACTCCCCGCATACGACCCTCCACCACGCCGTCCCCCTTCAGAGCACACAACCAGCCCATCCAAGAGACTTCGCCCATCCCGTCCCATTATGGCTGTCGAACGTGCCTCCTCCAGCTCCGAATCCTCACAGAGCGGTGTCGCAGATAATGAAACAGAGCTCGACCGCACTGCTCCACAAACCCTTGCCCCTCCAAAAAAGAAGCGCACGCGCACCCTTACGACCCCTCACCAATCTGCCGTCCTCCATGCCCTTCTCGCAAAAGTACGTTGCCTGCTTACTCTCTCATCCCCTCGTTCATCTCTTCCCAGTCTCGATTCCCCACTACCGCCGTGCGAGAAGAAGTCGGCCGTCAAATAGGTTTGAGCGCGCGTAAAGTACAGGTGGGCCTAGATCCTCGATCGACTCTCCACCAACGTTGATAACCTCATGTCTCCAGATCTGGTTTCAAGTGCGTCCTTGCCCCGTTTACCCTCTTCCGTTCTCCTCCTAACCCTTGCATCTAGAATCAGCGCCAAAAGGCAAGACGTCCCCAAGCCGATTCCGCACCCTTGTCGCGTCCACCTCAGTTTGGGCCCTTCCCCATCATAACCTCTGGTCCTGCTTCTTCCCCGTCGACAAGTGGTCCGTCTGATGTCTCCCATTCAGCTCCTAACAGTGCCAACTCTACCTATGATCCTGCAGCATCGCTTGATCCTAGCTCTGCCCTCTCGGGTCCGGGTATACCTAACTGGTCGCCGCCATCTTACCTTTCCGCCGAAGAGTGCGACCCTTCACGACCACCGCCTACAAGTCCATCCAGATCGGGAAACTCTCAGCGTCCGCAGTTGTCTCAAGGTATTTCCGCTCGTGGTTCTCGTGGCAATACACGCGGACTTGCGCCACCAACCGCCCAATCGACACGCCGTGAGGCCTCACCCCATTTTTCTGGCGTGCTTCCTCCCATCACCCTCGGTGCCCTGGAAGCACGCAGCAGTACTGAATCTTACGTGTCGGCAACATCCCCTGCTCCTCCGCCCCCTCCATCGCGCACCTTTGTCAATATCTTTCATCATCCCGATTCTTCCTCCCGCCCTGCCGCCGAGCAAGGCAGTCCTGTACATCCGAGCATCCCGCCTCCATTTGTCCTGCAACCCCAACCCCAATGGGATCCTCAGACATTTGTGCCTTATACTCGTCCTCAGTTTTCGTCTTGGCTACAACACTCGTCGCCGGTGAGGGCAACTCTCTCAACTGTCGGACGTCATGACTGCGTAACCCACACACCGTCTTCTGACGTATCTCGCCACCGACACTTTTACTCGTCTCCAGGCGAACCACACCTACACTCCCATCACATAATCCAGCCACCCCCTTCTCGAAGCCGACAGCTCTCAATATCCGCTCCTTCTTCACACGCTTCTGTATCAAGAGAGCGTCACGCGAGATCAGACAACGAAGCTGAAGAAGACTGATTGCGCTCTGTTCCTCATGCCGTTATGCATGGCACGCGTAGTTTTGCCTTTAATTTTTTTCCTAACGTCGTCAAGCCCACACTACGATTGGCACTTGTTACGCACTCCCCACGAAGACACGATCTTTTCTCATTCACTTCTCCGTGCGCTGTCCTTTGGCCGCGTGTTTCATTATTCCCCTTGCCCACACTCTTGTGTGTATTGTTTGTTTCCAACACATTCCCATTTTGTGTTTTCGTGTTCACCTCACAGACTCAAACCTAACAACGTACATTTAATTCCCGCTTGGTTCCCCACATCGCTTTCGCTTCATTCATTGTTGTCTTGCTCACCAAAAAGAAAAAGAAAAAAGAAAAAACTCAACTTTTTCATTCGTCAACTCGATTGATTTACTATATCCACGCTGATTTAATATCCCAGAGGCATCTTCGAAGACGTACACCTCACTTCTAATTCTCTCTTTCCACCTATTCTATGGAAACTGCATACCTAGTCTCTTGATATCAATACGACGACATTTTGTTAAATCTTTCTTTTAATTTCTTTTTCCAGAGACGGGCTAGGACAAACTTATTTTCCGAACCCGGCCTCTTTTTTATTTCTTACATGGGTTGGTAAGACGGACCCGACGGATCATTGCATCAAGGGATCCCTGCTCCCTAGATTTCATTTTTTCTTGTTCTCTCTCTCTCTCTTTACTTGCCTGGACACACCAAGATCTTTGTAGCCCTTTGTTCATGGTATCCTATGCACATAACACTTAATAGATGTTTGGCCAATACTACTCGCTAGTAACTTGGACGTGTAACCCGAGATCCGATCAAGCCGACGTTCCAGCGGATCATCCTACAGTCAGGTTCAAATAGCAACTTGATACACCCCCTGGTCCGCCGCCATAGACGCACAATCTCCTGCGCCACCAAGGAACAAAGGTATCGAGGACGACCATGCCACGTTGCCCTCCAATAGAGTCGCACTCGCGCGACGCGCCGACGTACGCGGTGAGCAACCTCATGTTTCTATGTCGATGGCATGAAGGCGCCACTTCTCACGACGCGCGTCCGGTCTCGAAAAAACGTGTGTCCGAGCTTCGATCTCTGGACCCTTGTGCGACCGCCACACGGGGCGGACACGTTACCATCGCCAAGTGTGTCTCAAACACACGCTCGGCGCTTCGATCTCGACGACCCTTTTGTGCGACGCCGCCGTACGCGTTCTCTCGAAACTAGCTTCTGACGTGCGTCAACCAAAAGGTTGCGTCAGCAACCAGCTTGGCGTCGATCGTGCGGAACACGCCCGCCCCCCTATCAGGCGACGCACTCTGGAATGCGGCCTTTTGAGACGGTGCGTTCAACGAAACGAGGGGGACTTGGGGGATCACGCCATCCGAGAACCGGTCCTCGTAGCATTCCGCCTTGGTCGCGCGAATGCACGCCATCTTTGCAATGAAGCACGCTGCACCGTGACTCCAGACGAGACCCGACCCTGGAGCTGACCGGGACCGAAGGTGGGTTGGCGGTGAGGGGAACGTTTGGAAACAACACGGGACCTCCGCCTGAGACCGTCTCGAGTGGATACGCAGTGGGCGATGCGTTATCGGACGTGATTCGCTGCGAGAGGTCGCGTTCGACGAGCACCGTCTGTGGGCGACGGTGAATCCATATGTTGACTGAAACTCTTCACCGGTCACATTTTTTGGGATGCAGGGCATCAAGATCGCGATCGTCTGGATATGAATGGTACCTTGATCCGTGCTTTCCAGAATTGGGTGACTGGGAACCAGTGGGGCATACACGAGGCAGCAAGCAATTATCGAGCAAACGCCGCACAATTTAGGTCCGAGACTGAGTATTGCTCTACAGGCTGTGGTGATCAAGGATTGATAGGCTCAAGTGCCCGATCGACACGTTGTGGGGTGACATTCGGATCAATCCGAGAAGACGATTGTACGGATGGGATATCTACGATCCGCACCTGATCCTACATCATCTCAACAGTTGGATTCAAGTCAGTTCCGGGGTCTTTGACGTGTGGCTTTTCCCACAACCAGGTTGTTAGAACCCATGTCCAGCATCAGAGTGCTCCTGGTCGGAGGGTGAGTATCCTGACCATGGGATTCTAGCCAAGACAAGCGAGGACGGTTTGACGTTCCAGCCTCATGCCTTTTTAACTCGTAAATTCCGAGTGGACAGCTACCAACCATGACGGAAAGGCCCAACCCACTCCATGAAAAACCTACTCGTGTTTTGCACCGCATCTCCATCTCCGACGTAACCCCATTCTGCGAGGTATTCTCGGGACCGCAGTGCGCCCGCTAACTTGAGGTGACAAAGTTCAACCACGTTGGTCATCATTGCCATCAATTTGACCGCCTAATGTCGACAGAGATGGAAAAATTGCCCGTGCGCATCAAGCGTGGCGATGACGCCACAAGCGGATCACGTAGGTGCGGCTCGATTGGCGAACTCGCAGCATTTAACTTAGGTTTTGCTCTCAATTGATGTACCCTTTCAATCCGTTGCTGGATAGGTCGCAGATTGATACAGCCCTACATGGTTCCGAACAAGGATCACGCCCAGACAGGACCGCCTTGCGTTCTTGATCGTGCTTGAGACATGCACCAAACTGGTATGTATCACTGATGATCCGAGTAACAACCTCCATCATTTTCGCTTCGGAACACAAAAATCGGAATACTGTTACAGTAGTACATAACGTACACGACGAACAAGGACAAGCAGATTTCAATTGAACATCTCCCTCATGAGTCACACATCCCCCTCTGTTTTCCTTTGACTTTCTTCAGGTGTTGGTCCAGGTAACGTTGTGGAACAACACATTGTCATGATGGACGACACTAGTATCGTTCGCTATAATGACACATGGTCAAATTCTCTCACCGCTGAAGGGAACGAGCACCTACGGAAATACTATCGCCATAAAACACGTCAGCGACCGATTGTATGCGAAAAACGAGGGACGCACAAACGCAGTAAACTCTTTGGCATGGTGTCCCTCGTAAAACACGACATAGTCATGGTACCACCTGGCCGAGTTGGAGCGATCGATCGTCTTGATATCCTTGACCGTCAGCTTTCCCTCGGCTACCCAAGTGTCCATCCCTCAGCGCCACGCAGACGGATGCAAAGATGATACGCACTGTTGACAGCGACCTTGTACAGCGAGTCGCTGGGTTTACTCTCAAACTCGGCCTTTTTGCCCAACGAGGGGCTTGTGATGCGGATGAGCGGCGAGTTTGCAGCCTTGAAGGCAGTTGCTACCGCAACGACATAGTCCACCTTTTTCCACTCGCCAACGTGGCGCTGGCCAAGCAGCTCAGAGTTGCCAGATGCGTTGTGCTGGGCGACGCGCAGTTTCAGAGGAAGAGCAAGGCTTGACGGCGTTGAGAATGTACCCACCGGATCTCTTCCAAGGAACTCGTAGGCGGGCATGTCAGGGATTGAATCGGTCAGAACGGATCACCCACCTCTCCTATCACCTCCTCCTGCGAACCCGGCGCAAAGAATTTGATGTGGACGTACTCGGCATTTGCGGTCTGGTCTGCGTAGAAATCTGCCTGGATCGCGCGATCAGGGGGTAATATACCACCAAACACCCCCTCTTTGTAATAAAGCACGCCCTTGATTTCTTGAAGCGGTGTCATGGCATCAGCCGATTTCTGTCAGATCAGTACAGGGACGCACCGGATCCGATCCAGAAACCATCTGAGAATTCGTAACCTAGCTCGGGGACCTCGAAGCGGAAGGAAGGCTTGCTGTGTGGGGACTTGAAGAACAGAGCGTCCCCCACCGTTTTGAGTGGGTAGGCTTCCAGGAGTGCACTTTCGGACATGTTTCCTGGCTTGGGAAGAGGGTTGGATGCGTTATGGGCACCCTTGCAGCCTTATCTCTCTTCAGGGAACCGAAATTCTCACGGGCCACATCTGATATGAATTGCCATCTGAGGCAGTCAGGATTGATTATCTGGCAATCGCCGCACAAAGCTGAGGGTATTAGTACTTTCGTATGCAGCCAACTAAGATGCTTGTGGTTCGGTTAGTGACGTCATGACATGATGGAACGAACAAGTCATTGTGTCCAAATAAGGAAAGTTACTCGCAAAAATTCGAGAATTCCCGGTGACTCTTAAACACACATCGAGATCGCAAGTATCCAAGTAATACGCGTAATGTATTTATATGATAAATGATTCTTTGTGACCGCGGATCATCTGTAACAACCAGCCGACCAGGAATATCAAACGATTGCGCACTGTTAGATGTTGAGCGAGTCTGTTCAGACAAATGATTGATCTGATGCAAGGGTCTGACACAATTCTTCCCTGTAATTCCACCCTGATTTGATCTTTAGGAGCCCCCAATTCTGGTTCGAAAGCACCTCTTTCGCCGCAAGGGCGCACAGATCCACCCACACAGTACGTTACCCACGTCTGCAACGTATAACCGACGCATGAGGGATACGTCTCGATCTAACTCGGGACCATATAGGTACATTCCCTGAACTGTATGGGTCAACTCAGCTCGGTTCGCTACCACCATTTGAATTGCCCGGGCAAGGGGAAAACAACCATCACGATACCAACACGGCGATCACGCCACACACACCCTGCAGCCCTCGACGTGGGTACAACCCAAGACCAGTGGCACATTCGAGAAAAAAAAAACAGATTCTATATCCGAATCATCATAATGAATTGGCGCATCTGCTAGTGACAGCCGGGATAATGCCTAGATGTCGCGTCGTCGCCGGGAACCTAGTATAAATGCGGTTTCGCTGCCTTTTCCAGAAACGCCTGGATCGGTTGGGACATTGGTAAGCCTGGCGAGAAGCGTGGGCCGATCTATCGTAAACACCCTGCCACCCGACCCTCCCGCTTGTCCATCCCTTTGTTTCCCGGGCCCAGATAAATCAAGTCGCCCGAGATGCGCCTGGACACCCGCAGATAACGTACGCTGACGAGGATGAACATCTAATCCAGCCGAACGTTTATGCGGTGACATCGCGTTCGCGGAAGAATGACCTAGATCATTGTCCACGTAATGGTCGTTGGTTCCTGCTGGCAGGCCATTCATTACACGTGTCACGGTTGCCTCGCTAGCGGCCGCCACATCATCGCCCAGAGGCACGCATGTTTTGTCGGGTGCGCCTGTCACAGGCGTAATTTGGTCCGTCATCGGGCCCTTTCCTTTTTGATTGTCTTGGACATGGTGTTGAGCAGATGTTGAACTGGTGCTGTGATGCCCAACGGCGGGCACAGACCTCGACTGTTCTGGAACAGTTATCTCGTGCGATTGCGAGCGGTCATTGCGTAAGGTGTCCTGGCAGCCGCTCAAACGTTCCCCATGGAAAGGACCCTCTTGGACAGGTCCTGGAAACCGCCGACGACTGTGGCTCGGCCTGTCCTCAGTGCGCGGCTCTCTGGATCGCTCTCGACCACGTCCTTTGGTACCGTCGCGATGTATCGGAGACATGTGACGTGAACGAGACCGAGAACGCGCCCGACGGGGTGGCGATGGCTCTGTGCTCCAACGGCTCCCTCTTTGTATTTCCTGTGGTGGGGGAATTTCTGGAGGGGTATCGTACTTTGCGACCAATCAACCGGCCATAGACCAAGAAAATGAGGGAAAGTATATACCTGGGCTGTCTGGTCATACATACTGAGATCACGATACGGACTTCGCAGATAACTGTAAATCTCTGAACCGAGTCACGTCGTAGCATGATTAGAACGACTCGCGCCTGGAAGAGGCGATACCTACCGTGCACAAAGTGTTCAGCATTGATACGCCTTTTTCCTGGCGCGTATGGGCTGTCAAGATCCAGGAACTCGGATAACAATTTTACGGCAGATTCAGAACGGATATCGATTGATTTCATCAGTGATATTGTGTATGTGGTGAGAAACTATGGCACAGATTGACATCGTAGATGAATACAACCCAACCGAATAATGCTGGGAACCAGGGAATGGAAGCTCACCTCTACATCGAGATTTGGCCATACGTGCAATTCACGGCGCAGAAATATTGTCATACGACTGATTAAGCCTGGCGAGGCAGTAAACTGAGCTGGTGTAGGGAAAGGTCGGTAGCGGGTATACGCATTAGAGGCGATGTGCTGCAAAAGTGGGGATCGGTAAATGGCTCGCATGAGGATAGTTGCAAGATACGAAACCTTTGCATACAAGTGATGTTGATATATCCACCGACGCCTTGCAATTGCTCTCTCGAGTTGGTCTGCTTCTTCACGTTGTTGTCGTTGCCTGCGACCCCATTGACGTTCTCGCCGTGTGTGTCGGAGAGCGTTGACACGGGACTCGCCTGTCAGTGGTGGAGAAGACGAGCGCAACGGCGGCAGATAGTGTTTCTGATAATCGTACTGCGAGCGGATGTGATGGATGAGATATTCATTGTCGAAAGACCTGGCGCAGAGTGGACACTTGCGCGATTGCTCTAAAAGAGGACTGGGTGTTCAGCGCAGCGGACCCACAGACAGCAGCAACGTACCCGTCCACAAGAGAATGCACTCGAAACAGAACTCGTGCGCGCACACAGATATGATGGTTTTATCGAGGAACGGCTGCAAACAAATCGTGCAATGTTCTTCTTGTTGAAACCCATCATCACCAGGGTCTTCATTAAGCTCTGTTTCCTTGTTTCCAGGTTCAGGCTCAGAACCCTGGTCATGCGACTGGGACACTGGTGGTGACAGGGTGAGCTTGATTCGTTTTGGTGGTGGCGACGTCGAGGTGTTCATTCCGAGCTCGTTGTCGTTTCAGAAACGGATATGATATTTTATTATGTAATCCGTCATTCTCACCATCCAATTAATCCTGCAAGCTAAAGTGGGCGACCATGTCCTTGTCATATTCCAGACATGACAGATTTTATGTAGCATCAAGTAAGAGTGGTCTTTGATCTGTTCCATCGGTCGAATATCCGTCAAAATGACAGAACAACCTCAAGTCAGTGCATCCGAGTCACTACCACCCGCAGCGATTGAATTTGCACACCGCATGTTCGAGGCAGCGCGTTCGGGAGATCCACCGTTACTTCTCCAGGCTATCGATGCTGGCCTTCCTGTCAACCTCACCAATGCCCAGGGTATGTACATCCCACACGATCCCCGATTTGGAATGGACATCCGTCTCAATGACAGGAAACACCCTCCTCATGCTCGCGGCCTACAATGGTCACACGGACCTCACCCGTGCGCTCCTCGATCGCAATGCTGATCCAAACCGCATCAACGACCGCGGTCAGTCTATTCTTGCAGGCGCCGTCTTCAAGGCGCACGAGGCGATCGTGCACGCGCTCCTTGCTGCAGGTGCAGATCCGCGTCTTGGAACACCAACGGCGATTGAGAGTGCACATGTGTTTGGACGCAAGGATTTGTTGGAGGTCTTGGGTGCCAAAGAGGGTGATGTCGGGGAGCATGTACCCACACCGCCGAGTGCCCTCCTGGGTCCACCATCATCTTAAACTCGTATGCTTTCAAGTAAGAAAACACAGCTGGTCGGCGTTCGCTTGTGGCCCGGTTTTGCTGGCTTCACGTCTCGGCGTGTGCTCAGGCTCAGACAATTAGCGTTGAATAAATCATGGAAAAAATGATAAAAGGCATAATTATGTCAATATGGTTCCTAACAGAAAAACAAGAATATAATAGTAATGAAAATATATAATTTTTAGTTGAAGAAATTAAGAAATAATCACAAGAAAGCAATATAGCAGGAAATGTACAGTATAACAAAAAATGTGATTCTTGCTAGGTGGCACCAAGGTGCGGCTGGCGAGGTGCGTGGGCATCAGCATCACCAATTAGCTTGGTATAAACTCCAAATTATTTCTTAATTTCTTCAACTAAAAATTATATGTTTTTCTGTTAGAACTATATTGACATAATTATGCCTTTTATGATCATTTTTTCCTTGATTTATTAATGATAAAATCAATCATTGCACCCAGTGTATATTCTTCCAACATTTTCCCACCCTTCTGGAGGAAGCTTGTAGTTCATTCGGCCCTTGGTTGCCCACCTTGATGGTCATAGGAAAAGATGAGTCACAGATGGCTCCCATGTCGCTGGCACTGGCAAGACTTGGATAACAAAGTAGGCAATCGATTAATTGAACGCGAAACTCACCCAAATTATTTGAAGTGTATACACAGGAACCTCGGCTTCTTTTACGCTCATTCCTCTGGCATGTCGTCGCTGTTGACAAGTGGTGCGTGCTCGCTGCTGACCCAGTGCAACTGGGGTTTTGATTGCCGGACAAGAAAATAGCCAGCGAGTCATCGAAAATGATATACATGCACTAGGATTTACATCAAACGGCGAGTATCTCGTCAGTGGTGGTGGTGTGGATGTGCAAGTGCGGCGAATGAAAGATGGTAGACGAGTAGCAACGATGCCAGTGGAAGACTCTGTGGTCGATTGCGTTGCTATCTCCAACGATGGTCGATGAATTGCACATTTTGGCATTCTTGTCTCTGCGAACCACATCCTTCGCACAGCTAGCATTTGGGATAGTGCAATGGATGAACAAGTGGAAACGCTCGTCCCTCTCGGTGACTCGTTGTTTTACGTGGCCAAGTATTCACCGGATGGCGACCGGATAGCGACAGCCTCTAGTGAATCCATCCAAGTCTGGGACAGCAGCGATGGCCAGTTACTCGTTGACATCCGTGCAGGGGTGCGCACGGGAAGTAGTCTCTGGCTCAAGGATCACCTGTTTGTCGCAACCGAGGACAGCCAAGTCAAGCAAATCGATGCAACAACCAGGTCAATCGTCTCAGAGTGGTCAGTTCCTCGTGGCGATGATTTCTCATGCATCTCCATACCACAGCACGGGAAATTCATAGCCCACTCTACAGTGGACCAAATCACTTTCTGGAGCACCTCAACACACGCGCAGCTCGGTACTATCTCACGAAGCTATAACAAATCCATGCAAGTTTCGCCAGCTTGGGGACTTCTTGCAATTGGTACACAAAACGGGAAAACCATCATTGGAAACCTATCATTTATCTCAGTAGGTTGTCTTCAATCATATCGACAAACTTTGACTTTTTTTTACCTCGCGTAACAGGAACCTGAAGTCCATATCGACAACGCTGTGCTTGATTTGTGGAAACGCGGACAACTCACGAATGCAGAAGAAATACTGACTGCGGCCATACTGACCTCCGACAACGTGGCCCATACACTCGCTAGTAGAGCTTTTGTCAGAGCACGCTTGCAATGGTGGGACGCCGCACTCACCGATGCAGACAAGGTGCTTGTTTCTTTACTCTCACATACCTACGCGCTAACAACATTATTTCATATATCAAGTCTATAAAAACTCGGTCATCTACCATTGGTTACGCTGCAAAGTTTGTAGCCCTTGTCGGAAAAGGGGAAATGCGCAAGGCATATCGGGTGTATGATGTCGCCTTACTCCGTTTTCATTCGGATCGAGTTATCCTTTTGCTTATCAAGGTGTGTGATTCTACTCGATGTAACTTGCGTCTCCTTCAGCGTTCCTCGCACAGGCGGTTGTCCTTTTCACGGTCGGAGAGCACGACGATGCGATGTTGCGTATTGATGATCTCATTCATTCCGGGCACTCTGAGTCACGGTTCTACGCAGTCCTAGTGCGTGAATGATGTGCTATCATGCAATAGCTTCATCGCTAACGTCCCTAATAGGCATACATGCACCTTCTAGTTGGAAAATTGCGTATGGACAGTGGTAACTACCATGGTGCGATACAGTCGTTGGAGTACGCGTGAGCTAAACTTGGCTACCACACGGGAAAACCATCGTTCGTCGTCTCATTGGTATCTTCCCTGCTATATTAACGTGTATCGAAATTAACTACTTCCCCATAGATCTCTGGATGGAATGTTGATGACCTTGCCATCACAATACAACAATGTCTTTGCGAGGGGGGCCCTTGGCAGTTGGTCGTATAGAAGAGGCTGGTAAGGCAGTACTGCGTATGGCACGGCGAGAGGCCAATATGGCCGAGCCCCTCGCGATATGGGTTGCTAGTGGGTTATCCTTATACTCTTGCCCGCCAGCGGTTGAAATCTTGCTCCAGATTTCACACAACAATGGTTATCTACTTCAGAAAATGACAATGCAAGAGGGGATAGCCCCTGCCTCAATATGTCGGTCCTTTGGGAGACGTCGCATGTAACTGCACTATTATTGAGAGCGTGGGCGAGATTATGATTGAGAACTTGGTCGTGGAAAGAGGCGTTGGCTGCCTCTGCTAGCGTGAGCCTCCTTTTTTCTTGATGGCATGACACTCATTTGGTCTCTAGTTTATTTTTCCGAGATTCGCAGTCTATCACATCTTGAAACAATGGACTGTGTAGGAGACGCGGTTGCATGTTTCCACTAAATGCGTAGAGAACGGATACGAGGAATAGACAGCAGGTAAATTGGAGTCATGGTGGGTGACCACATACTCGATATGGGGGACGTCTACTTGAATATCATTCAATTTTTGGATCTCGATGTCGTCGGAAGCTACAGGATCTTGGGGATAGTTACATGAGCAACACGAAATATAACGAAGCCACCTCGCAGTACACAGATTAGCATTGTCACTGAGGCCTACTACTCCACAAGACCTGCTGGTCAAACGAAGCAAGGTATATGCAGAAAAAGGGGGATGGAAGGATACCCTGAACGATGCAAACAGCGTACCAGCATCTCTAATCCTTCCAAGCCTCCGCATGCTAATAGGTACTGCTCAGGTAGTCAAGCTTGACGCATCCTCTCCGTTCGGTTATGAGAGGAAGCACGCCGCTTTACATGGCATGAGGCAGTATGATGGCGCAATGTTTGCATTCGAGACTATGTTCTCGAAGATGTTAGAGTCATCTGATCCCGAGACGCGTGGTGAGCGTAATCGGATCCTACCAGTCCTTCTTTATTGATGTTCTCTTGCAGAGCGATCTCGTAGCTATGTTAGACCGGAAGAAGCAAGACAAACGATTCGTACGACTATAAGGAATGCTACTCACGATTCCCTAACAGTGCTCATCCTGGTCGTCTCTACGATAAACTCGGATAGGCTGCATATTCAAATCAATGCCCGCCTTCACGGAACTCGTCTCATCCATGACGACACACATTGATCCTGCTCGCATCGAACTAGTAGTTGAGAAATTCTACCGTTTTGCCGCTCTATCGCACACACGGCAAGACAATGAACCTCTGGTTGACAAGGTCACCACAGTCCTGGTGTACGACCTCGAGGCATCTCCCACGCACCATAAACTGCAAATGTTTTGCAAGGTCGCACAGGAAGCTGGATTCTACTGGGCATGGAGTGATACATGCTGTATCGATAAAAAGGATCATTTCATACTCCAAGAATCCCTCGTCAGCATGTTCCAATGGTATCAACGTTCATCAATGACGATTATCTTCCTCCTTGGCGTTAACCGGCTAGCAAAGCTCGGTGCTATGACGAAGAGCTCATAGAACATGCGAGAGTAGACCCTGCAGGAATATCATGTGTCAAAGATTGTCCGATTTTATACCGAAGACTGGACTCCGTACTTGGGTCTTGATATCTACAACCACAAGGATTCACCCGAGATTGTCCGGGAGATGGAGGAGGCAACGGGTATCTCAGCACAAGCCTTGATGGCGCTTCAACCTTACTAGATGACATACGGGAGAAGCTTCGCCTTGCCTCCACACGGCAAACGACTCTGGTTGAAGATGCGGCGTATTCACTACTCGGGATCTTCTCTCTGTCCATGCCAATCACATATGTATGGCGAGGGAGATAAAGCACTTGGCCAATTCTTGGCACAGCTGCTCACGAGCTCAGGAGATACTAGTATCCTTGCGTGGACGGGGAAACCTGGGAGCTTCAACAGCTATCTTCCAACCAGCATCACGGTGTTCAGTCAGCCACTGACCTCGCACATACCATCAGGCATCCCTGCTACCGAAATGAACACAATGATCGCAAGATTGCGTTCGCTTAACCCCGCCTCGGTTACAAAGCTGTACGATCAACTAAACATGCTCGCTATACCATCATTTTCAGGGCGTCGAATGAGACTCCCGTGTCTCATCTTCAAACTCGGACCGTTTTCAGTCTCTGAGAACGGGCTAGAACGCGTCTACTCCGCACAGGAAAATGCACTCGGGGTTGTGGAAATCAGGACCAAAAAGACCCGACTGAATTCTCTACACCCCGTTCACCCATGGATCGACTTTCTTCTCGACCGACACCCTGTGGGGAATGCACCAGGGACGGTCATCAAGGGGAATACAGATGACAGATCCTCTGGGCTGGGCGAGTCGGTATCCATCCCTGACCCTTTCCATGTCAGTGGTTCGACGGCCCAGCAAACGCGCACAGCACGCTTCATTTCTCGCTTCGGGAGGTCGTTTGGTGGCCGTGTTGCCCTCCTGCCTCCTTCGACCGTGTCGCCGGCCCAGAAGCAAACGCGTGCGGTCCAATTTATTGCGCGACTCGGGCAACCGTTTGGTGCGCCCCTACTCACCCCGACACGGCGGAACGTGGACGAATACAGGCGGGTCGCTGCGGAGAGTTTGATTACGGTCCAGATTGAGGCGCTCACGCCTGCGATTGTGGACAGGCTGATCCAGAGCGTGCGGATGTTGGATGTTCTTTGACGATTTCGTGGACAAGCTTCCTCTGTTGCCGTCTTTTATGGAACGATCCTTTGCTAGCTTGTCGGAAGTGGTAACAGTGTTTGTCACGCCACTTTATGATAGCGCTTCCTGCCCAAGACAAATAGCCAGATCATCATATTTTTTACTCACATATATTGTTTCATACCGCACCCATCTCCTTCCCAAGTACCCTTAGACATGCTTTTGCCAATCCTCTCGCGTCTACCTCGACCACTTTCCCGTCACTCCCCGCTGGAACACCAATTCGGCCCTGGCCTCTTTCCCCTTGATCCCGGGCGGCGACCTCTGGACTCCTCAACACCCACGCAGCTGGCGTCTTCCGAGGTATCGACGCAATCTCACATAGTATCGGGTAGAAATAAAACAAATGTGCGACCGATGACCGACGTACGACGTCCGCAATGAGTGCAGAAGGAGCAAGATTGGGATCGACAGCTGGGCAAGAGCGATCTCAGTTCTTGTCCGGGTAACGCGTGAAAAAGAAGACAAAGACGAACCGGGTGGGTCCGTGCTGTTTGCAGATGGCGCATCCGAAAACGCAGCCCAGAATGTTCCAGGCCACAGCCGTAACTCCAACAACTTGCGTAACACGTACAACAGCTCATCTTCACGAACCCTGACAGCCCGTTGAATCACTCAGATCGTTCGGTAAGAGATCCGTTTGAAAATTACCTTGGAAAGGGTAAACCACCCCGAAGAGCCTCATCTGCGATATATCCTGCCATGGCTGTCTTGCATCGATCCAACAACGACGGCAAACACAACGCAGCGACTCGTCTTCGCGATGCCTCTTGGTCTGCACCAGGTTTAATCAACCAGCACACGTGCAGGCTTGATACTCACCACGTGTCACGTCGGAACAAATCAGGAATAGCAAGTCAAAACACCAAAACGAAAACCGCTCCCGTGGAACGACTTCGCCCGTCGCCGTACTTCCCATGCTCTCATATTCCAGCTTTCCAAACCCTTCTTGCGACTTGGGTGATGATCCCACGTTGTTCCACTCACCAAAACCTGGCGAACCCGCGGTATGCGGCTTGTACAGTTGGCTACCTCGGTGAAGAATTTTGGACAGTTGACTGACAAGGTAGTCTGGGACCCGCAGACCACCCAGGTGTGGAACAAGATCGATTTCGAGCGAGCTGATCAACGCAAGGTCAAAGTTCTCTTCTATTTCTTGTTCCTCCAGATTGAATGTCTCCGCTAAAGAACTATGATCACCAGGATGTATGGTCAGGATATAAAGCGGGTATTACTCGATGCCCACATACCAGTCCGCAAGGATGCCACCTTTGAAACCTTCGATAATCTGCCTCCAAATCGCCTCTACTCTTGTATCCGAAATTGCTAACCAACGATAAGCAAATAAGCATCAACGTGCTGAGCAAAAACACACATTGTTCCAGTGTCAACAGCGCCGTCACACATTCTGTCACGATACGCAAGAAACATGTCGTTGCCGTTTTCCAAAGTGGCGCGTCCTTGCCATACTTGGAAGGCGTTGGGCATTCATATTTGAGCTTGATCGGAATCCCATAAGCCTAGCGTCCACAGTCGCAATGCGTCATCAACAATTATGGTACAGTAAGCAGTGATGAAAAACTTACCGAAAGAATGGCCTCGAGCGTGCCGTCTTCGTATATGTTGGTGTGACCCTTGAATCGCATGTACAAGTCGACCAGCGTCGGCATCGTCTTTTTCGTCAATCCAATGTAAGTGATTTGCTTTCGTGTGGAAGTCGAGGAAAATGTGGCGGGCGATCCTGGGGCAGGCGCGCGTATGGGCTGTGTGTCGAATGCCGCAAGGAAAGCAAGAGAGCAAAATTCGGAAAGGTCTCGCAGTATCAATGATGGGACGCCAGACTCAGCAAGGTCGATCGCTTGGACAATGTCAACGACAGAAGCCTGCGAATATCATACCGTCAAGAATCGCAACATTACTTATTCTGTCACTCACTTGTACCGGCGTTAACGTGTCTACATCCGGCCTGTAATCCGGAGAGTTGGGATAAGTAAGGACACCTGGGGGACGAGTCCTACATCAACGATAACGAATACAGCCTACCCTGAGCAACACCCACCTTTCAAGATTTCCATGAGAAGCGTTAAACGCTCCAAAGGCCATTCCGTATCCGTATGCTGCCGACTGACCCGCCGCATCGTTTGAACGACATCAAGAAACGCGACTAAGCTCTCCTGCGTGAACGCGCGTTGCGAACTAGGATCGCTAGCGAGCCGCGGGGACAAAAGCACCGCATCGCCCGGCAGCACCGCGTGTCCGATATCGTTCCAAGCTTGCCACGCACACTCCAATGCCTCTGCAACGCGGGGTTGCGTCTCTTTGTCCGTTGCTTCGAACAGCGACCCAATCGTCTTGTCAAGACATTGCAACGCAGGCGTACTGAGCGGCCGTCGATCTAAAAGCACTGTGTCCTGGATGTGCGCAACAAACACCTTCCATGCGTCCGGGAACGTCGAGAGGTGCATAATTTTGGGTACAAGAAACTCCTTGATGATCGATCCGATTGATTGCAACGCCAAACTCTTCGATTCATCCCAAGCCTGATCCGGCGTCGCTCCCGATGGATGTGCCGAGGGCGGACCGGCGCTCTCGGGAGGAACCCGTCGCGTCTCTACAGAAATTGCGTCCAACAACGGAAACGTGATCTTCCACATACAATCGTTCCATGTGCTCAGGCTGAGCGTTGCACCATAGAGCTGCATAGCGCGGAACAGCGTCTGGATAGCACCAACGCGAACCTCGGGACGAGCGTCAGTACATAAACCAAGAACTTCGAGGAGAAGGAACATCCATAGTGCGCTGTACTCGGGTTCTTCTTCCGCGTCTTTCCGTTTGGACTGTATAGAATCGGAGATACTCCAGAGCAAACTCTCAGCTGCAGTGAGCGCAATGTTGGTGTCCGCTTGCCGACCAAACTGGCCGAGCGTGCTGATGCACAACCGAAGATCCTCCGGCGAGAGTGATGAAACGGAATCGCACACCAGCTTGAGGGACTGAAATGCGATCTTGACGAGGGCTGTATATCCACGTTCGTTGTTGTACCCCAAGGAAAGCAACTTGGGCCGGTGATCTTGCAATGAGAGCGTGCTTACGGAGTCGCTAGACATGCTGCGCATCAGGACAGGCGGTTTGCAGACACTACCGAGCATTTCGAATATGGTACCCCATCCGCCGACGAGCGTATGTCCGGATGCTTGGAGTATCTGGTGCAAGGCCTCGAGTCCCATACGACGTAGTTCCACATTTGTACTCGTACCGGTGGCGTTGGCTTCCGACGCTGGCACGATCTGTTTCGAAAGGACGTCCAACACACGACGCTGCGCCATAGCCTGATCTCCTGTACTCGACAGATTGCGGGGAATGGTGACCAAAATCTCATCAAGTACGCGAGCGGCTTGAATGCGGATAGCCTGGGGAGCATAGGGGAGACTGATGATAGCCAATAAATGTCCAGTGGTCGTGTTCCAAGCGATCTCGGGAGCTCGGTGGATCAAGCGATGGATGTTAAGCATTGCGACAGTACCCAATCTTTCCACTCCAAAATCACCCGAGCGCTTCAAAGCAATGATACGTCATAAGCTCGTTACCCCTGTCACTGGACAATCCAAACTCACCAAAGTCCTCGGGAGATGGATACCACTAACGCGTCTCCGATGGAGTAGGTTATTCCGAGGAGAAAGGTTAGCAGAGGAAATGGAAGCAATTTCATCGCTACTCTCAGCCTCGCCAAGCATCTCCGTCGCATCAGATTGCATCCCAATCATCTCCGAGCTCAGCTTACACAATGCGTTCACGAAATCCTGGAATGCTAAATCTTCTAGATTCTTTGAAGCCTCGAAGAGGCGCTGTATGGCCGACTGGACATTGTCGGAGTCGATGTCAACCAGAAAGGGGTGCCGTACAGGCGGTGGTGCATGCGACGATTTCCCCCCCTCAGATGAGCCGCTCGTCCCCCCAGACACCGACCGGCTTGATGTGCCAGGTCCACCGATAAAGGTGCTTGCTCTTCTTCCAGAAGAGTGGTGCGAACCCTTCATCGTGAGGACATAGTCTGCGTTTTGAAGCGCCTCCATGACACCGTACCAGCTCTCGCCAAGACTGCCTGCGAGGAACAGGGCACTTGACACCAACACTTTTAAACAGACAAGATTCCGCTCCGATAGGCCTGGAGGTTGTGTGGGAGCCGTCAGTCCCAAATTCTCCGTCAGCGATGTCCCCGAACGGGGCGTTGGTGGTTCGACATATGATTCCAAGCTTGCGACCACGCGGGATGGGATGGCAAACTTTGCAAGACTTGTAAGAAATGCATCTCGGGGCGTCGTTAGTGCCAGCATTCCGGCAACATTTGTCATCGCCTGATAGCTTGTGAGGACATCCACGAAAAGCTCGTCGGAAAGGTTCGTAGAAATGATGAATGACAAGGCCGCTAACAAAGCTGGCCAGCCATTATCCACCATCGAGCGCACGATGCGAAGGTGTCGCGTGGGTGGTTCATCTGGGGGTAGGGTGCTGAGATCGAAGGATGGCGGAGCACGAATAACAGGATCTCCCGCAGCACGCGGGCGTTGTACAACAATAGAAGTGTAAAGCGGTCCAGTGAAAGAAACAAAACCTTCGCATAACGAGACGATGCACTGCACTCCGAGGAGGTAGACATAAGACTCTGGAATCGGAGGCGAGTCGGCCTTGTCAAGTTGATCGATGCTAAAGACGTGTTCGTTTTCGGTAGGAAGTAGTGAGGCCGGAAATGAGTGCATACCATTGAAGCTTCATCGCAGATGTTTGCGCACTCAACCCAGCACCAGCACCCATCATCCCAACAACACCAGAAACAGTGGCACTTGCTGCAGTGGCAGCTGCGCTCGCTACCATCCCTGCAACTCCTCCCACATCGAGGCCGTAACTCGAACCACCTTCAGAATGCGAGAGTGCACCAACGCCCATCATCTGAGAGCTCACTCCAAGAAGAGCGGGTTTCTCGGTCACCAAACGTTTCAGAGAACTGATCAGCGATGAAAAAACTTTGGAACCCGATTCTTCGGCATCATAGCGATCCCAGATATTGCGAATAAGCTCCGCGTCACTGCAAAGACTGTAAAGCTCCTTGTCAGACATGCCAAACACATAGACTGAACGGACGGACCCTCGCATGATTTCCATTGCAAGAACACGTGTCCAAGTGGGGCGAGCGCCAGAATAGTCAGTTATGGTGGTGTCTGTATCGTCGGATATCATTCTAATAAGCAACATAAGGAACACCTCCGCTTCTGTCTTGAGCTCAAACGAAAATTGCTTCAAAAGCAAGAAAACTACGCGCGTGCACCGAAGAGTGAGAGGAAACACGGCTCTGTCTGACAGAGACTTGAGCAACATAGGACAAAGGTGATGTCGAAGAAGTAATAATAGCTGTTCGTGCTGAAGTATAATCAGTCGAAAGTCGTATAACAACGGAAGGAGGTGTACCTTTCGGAAAAGTTCGTGATAGTTCGTTAGAACGCTTTCGATGAGTTCGAGAGCAAAAGTCTTGTGTAGATACTCAAGATTGAGAAAGTGGGGTTTCTCCAAGTTGGCAAGCAGACACAAGTCCTCAAAGACGGCGTACGCATCTCTCGCGAATGGTCCCAGGGTGGCCGTAGTTCCATCGGGAAGTGTGACATCTTCCAATAATTTTGGATCTATGGAATCTCGCTTGTCCTCTTCCACTATCTTGTCAAAGACAAACATGACGAGTTGGCGCAGGGTAGCAGCAGCTGTAGATGATACGACCGCGATCCGAGAGTCTTGCAACTTGAAGCACAACAGAAGTGCCTGTACGCACATCATGTTATGAATTGTCACCTTCTGTATAAAACGCACCTCTCCCAGTAAGTCGCCATGAACAGAGGGAAAATTTGTTATAAGTGAGACGAGGGTTTGAAGAATACGCAGCTGGATATCAACACCCTGACTCATGGCATCGCTCATTGTGTTGATGATCAACGGCACTGCCGACTGTGGGACTGCTTTGAGCGCAATGAGTCGCTGAAGAGACCCGAGCGATATCGCGACGACCTTGGCATTCTTAGTCGCACAACCCATAAAGACCGGTCGTAGGAGATCATCAGACTGTGCGCTGTCTTTTACGAATAAGACGATACGAAACTGTGATCGAGATGGAGGAACCACGAACCCACCAGATGCGAGTGACGCCGTAGCTTGTCCTGGGGAAGACCTGAGGATCGCAAGTGACTTTTCTGCAGCCTATCCGAGCGTAAGAAAGACGGTTGATTAGATATGGTAGATAGCTTGACCTCGCGTATTTCCGGGTGTTTCCTCCTGGACTCACTGGCCAAAGACTGCGGTGACAATACCTCAACGTCAGTCGACCGTACAACAAACGTGTCACCTCACCTGTAACTCGGTAACGAGGAATGCCAGCGAGCTCATTGTTGCTTCAATCACCTTCCCTGCTATTTTGCGAGTGTCGTAGTTTAGGATGAAGTTGTTACTCTGCGTTCGGATAGTCCTGACAAATCGTGTTTACGTAAATAGCAATGCAGACGCGATCAAATGCTCATTGAAGACAGTAGGGAGACAGTCTACAGGCGGGGCCTGTATTCATCTCGTCTTTGGGGCTTCCAATTCACTACGAATAACTTTAGCTAATTTTTGGGTAGGTTATCACCAGGTGCTAAAGACTCTATCTAGTCGGTTAAATAATCAGATGCGAGTTATTTGATACAGTGCCAGGATCTATGATAAGTGAACCACTAATTTAAATTTGCAGAATGATTACCACCGCCTGCTTGCACCGGCATGACCAAATCAGCCGGTCATTGGATATTTTCCCATCGTCGCAGGCAAGAATAGCCATCGTAGTCGAAGCTGCTACCAGGATTGCAAGAGCATCGACCGGCCGTCCAACGCTGCCCGTTAAGGGGACAGTGCGTAAAAGGTGGGTGCTCATACCCGATGTCATCGAAAAAATGAATAGAATTACGCGGTAAAAATATCGAGGCGGCGATAGAGTGGACCAGTGCATCTGCCAATCGCG